>PVIH01013754.1:0-11583 GCA_004025045.1 Sigmodon hispidus | reverse complement strand
AAAAAGGGAAAAAATTAAATAGAAAAAGAAAGAAGAAAAAGAAAATAAAACTACAATCATATAAAGATGATCTTATTATTTATGTTAAAAAGATGAAAATCAACAAAAATTAACTAATGAAACAGGTTCAAAAAACTCAAAGTACAAAGTCAAACAACATACAGAAACACCCTGGTCTGACCCTTCGAACTCCACTCCAACTATAGGAACACCAGACTCACTCTTGAGGGAGGGGGGACAAAACTGGATTTGCCAGGAGTGGAGACTGATCCAAACATTATTGGGCCAGTGGGACCATAGGACTGCCTGCTCCCTGCCCAGGGAGGGGATGTGGAGTTGTGGAGAAGAAAAATGGCCTGATGTGGTGGGAGGGGGAAAGGACCTTGAATAAGGATATACAGGGATGGAAAAAAAAATTCAGAGGGAAAGCTGAACACAAAGTAAATATATGTGTAGCAATCTTATTTGCATTATCACCCTTGATAAGTCATGCTTATGATTTTTATCTTCTTTATAGTTATTGTTAACTTTTCAGCATTGTAAATTCATTTTACTGTTTTTTGATAAATACAAAATAAATAAAGAAGAAAAAAAATATTGTTATATATATATAAAAAATACAGTGAGAATCTGAAATTAAAATGTAAATTGTTGACTGTTAGACATAAACACACAAAAAGCCTTAGGAACAAATTTGTAGGATCTGTATTAAAGTACCGATGAAAGACTATGTAAATAAATTGAAAGATGTGCTGTGCTCTTGGATTGTAAGAGACAATGTTATTACAGGGTAATGCTTCCCAGCATAGTTATTTAAATATTTTATTATATGTGTATGGTGTATTTATGTGTACATGTGTGCACTGTATGCATGCAGTGCCTACAAAAAACTAGGAGAGGGCATTGGATCCCCCTAGAACTGGGGCCACAGACAATTGAGTATCAGTGTGGGTGCTGGAAATTGAACCTGGATTTTTTTTAACTGCTGAGCCATCTCTTCAGGTGCTCAGATTCAACATAATTCTCATTTAAAAATCTTAGGAAAAAACATGGAAGCTACTGATTAACTGATTCTAAAATTAACATGGACAGAAAAAGATCGATAGTTATGATAGCATTACTGGAAAACACAGGAGGATGTACAGTGCTTGACTTAGGTTTACCAGTTATCCACAGAAATTGAGACAGTACAGTGTTGGGAAAAGAATGGGTACATAAGTCAGTGAAATGAAAAATGACAGAAATATACTCAGTTTTCTCTGGAAGTTATAAAGGTCAGTGAAGAAAAGATTGATTCTCAATCATTGGTGTAAAAAGTATAGAATCTCTCTCTCTCTCTCTTTCTCTCTCTCTCTCTTTATCTCTCTGATAATGATAATGATGATGATGCAGTAGCCAGGGACTATACATCAGTAGATGTACAGTAGTACATCTACAGTACTGGTAGAACACTTGTCTAGCATGTGTAGGCCCTGTGTTTGATTCTTAACCCTATCACCGCCACCATCACACACACACACACACAAATGCAATCGCACATGCGCGCACACACACACACCCCAGAAATGTTTTATAGTGCTAACTGTAGAAGATAAGACTACATCCTTTAGATAAAAACATGGCAGAAAATCTCAATGATCTTGGCTTTGGTGGTTGATTTCTGATACAATACAAAAAGCAAAGTACGTAGCAGACAAACATGAAGAGATCAGTCATGAATGGGGACCAGTGTTTCAGAACATAGCTCTCATCAAAAAAGTTGCATCTGCAACACCCAAGAATTCTCAAATTCAGTAGCAAAAAAGAAGTAAGTTCTGGGTTTAGTGGCTCAGGTTTATAATTCTAGATACTCTGGAAGCTGAGGCAAGAGGATTACAGGTTCGAGGCCTATCTGGGTCATTGTGTTGAAGTCCTGCCTGGACAATTTTGTGAGCCTGTTTCAAAATAAAAGGCATAAAAAGAACTGGGGATGTTCTTCTGTGGCAGAGTACTCGACTGTATTCAATTTCCAGTAATAAACACATGCACACACATACAAAGTCATAAACAATGAAAAAGGTGGAACAGGGCCTGAGGCGATAGCTGGCCAGTAAAGTGCCCAATAGGAAAGCTTGAGGACCTGAGTTTCCAACCCCAGCACCAAGGTAAAAGCTGGACATGGTATATATGTTTATAATCCCAGAGCTGGGAATGCTGAGACAGGAGGATCCCTGGGCTTGTTGGCCATTTAGCCTAACCAGATCCATAAGCCCTAAGCCCCAATGAGAGGCCTTATTTCACAGAACAAGACAGTGGGGAATAGAGTGATGGCTTAGTGGTTAGCAGTACAAACTCATTTTGTAGAGTTTGGTTCCCTAGCACCAGTGCTGGGTGTACCAAAACTGTCTGTAACCCTATCTGTAGGTGATCCAATACCCTCATCTGGAGTCTGTAGGCACATGTGTTCATAATGCATGCCTAACCCCAGCCATATACACATAATTAGAAATAAAATAAATGTTAAGAAAAAACAGTAAGGTAGCCCATTTCTGAGAAACACACCTGAAGTTGGCCTTTGGTCTCCATATACATGTAAATAACACACACACACACACACACACACACACACACACACACACATTAAATATCTAAATAGACACCTCACCAAGAAAGACAAGAAGATGACCAGTAAACACATAAAAACTTGTTAATCATCATTGATCATTGGAAAGTTTCAAATTTAAAAATGAGATATCTCTGCATATCATCATGTGTTTTGATGGCTATACTTCCAAACTCCAACCCCACCAACATCTGGTGGGGATGTGGAGCAACCAGAAGCCTCATTCACTCCTGCAGTGCACACAGGATGGATAGTCACTGTGGAAGTTCTACAGCTTCTAACCTTGCTAAATCAGGCTTAACATCTGTTCCTAGGTATTTACCCAACTGATGAGAAAACCCATGGCCATACAAAAGCCAGCGTGTGGATGTTTATAGCTGCTGTATTTAAAATCACCATACATTGCAAGCAACTAAGCTGTTCCTCAATGGGTGAATGAATGAGCAAGCTGGGATACATTCAGAAAAACAAGTAAGCTACTAAATTTAGAAGCAAAGAAAGTCACTCATGACCTGGAATTTCATGCACTGAAGCACACTGTCCATTATGGCAGCTATTAGACATGTATGGTCATGTGAACTCGTGGAATATGAGAGATTTCTGGGAAGCTAACTATACATTTTACTGTTGGAATTACTTATGGTTTAAACATATGCAAGTGTCTAGCAGCTGTTGTAGCACACAGCCCAGCTTGGAAACATTACAGTGTACTCTTAGCACCTGCAAGTGTCTCTAACTCCAGGACTAGTGGCCTTTTTTTTTCTCTGTTCATTATTATGCCCATCAATTTTGCCTTTCTTTTCTGGTTTTCATTCAGTGATGTGACATGTGGAAAGTAGAAATTTAGGTAAGGGGGCAATCTTACCCAACAGCGTTTCTGCAACACTCTAGATAATGTTCTAAACAGCTTGGGTGGATTCTTCGAATTCTCTCTAAAAATCCTTCATCCAAGGTTTGGGCGATGGCTCAGTAGGTAAAGTGCTTCCCATGTAAGTATGAGGAACTGTGCTGGATTCTCAGTCAAGCATGTATATGTCAAGCCCATGGATGTAAAGCATGTGCAATGTAAGCTTGTGCAAGTCACACATGCACAAGGCTGGCCTGTGCTGGGTCAGAATACATAGGGTTTTTTAATGCCCACTTCCAAGGGATGGATGAGTTCTATTCAGAACAGTCTTCGGAAATGTTTTAATCCAGAAAATATGCCTATGCCAATTTTCCATGCCTCTGTACCAACCATTAAGAAATTAAAAAAAACCATTAAGAAAGAAAAAACATTGCTTAGTATTTTTTTCTGATCCCCATCATAACTTATGTAGAGAGGAAATTTACTCAAGTCAGGCTAACAGAATGAATTAAATGCAGATTACTCTTTTTTTCTTATTAGCCTGGTTCTATTTAAGGTTGACTTAAAGAATTCTTAATAAAACATATTTCCAGCCCATGACTTCATGAATTCTATCCTTGTAGATTCATATATAGTCAGTGGTTACTTTTGAGAAATCTAAAAATACCAGCTCTTGGCATTTGCCCTAGAACACAGCATAACAGTCATACCATATGGGACAAAACATGGATTCTTTTGAGCAGAGTCCTCTTTTAGGAAGAAGTCTGCTGTCACCAGGCTCGTAGCCTCCCGAGCCTCCCTATTTAGGTACAGCATTCCACGCCTATAATTTCATATGTAGGATTTTGAAAAAGCTTGTAGTTTGGACTTTTCACCACTAGAGTTCAATCTTGCTCTTATCTATATAATGATGCAAGAGAGAACAAAATATCATGTCCCTCAAACAAGCTACAGATCCCCAAGTACATTATCAAATTCAAGTATAAAGGGCTGATTTTATTATTAATGTGCACTTTCTGTCTGGCATGTCAGGTTTTCTGGTTAGCATTGCTATCAAGTAGAAGTTTCTTGAATGTCACTGCTTAGAATAAAAATTTATTTTCTTAAAAAAAAATTCTCCTCTCTCTCTCCCTCTTTTTTTCTGCTTTTCCCCTCTTCTTCCTGTCCATGGACTAGAGATTAAACCTGGAGCTTTGCATCTCCAGCCTGGCATGCTTGTTTCTACATGTGACATTTAGGTGATGGGGACATATTTCACTTAGCAGAGTACTTCCTAGCATGCACCCTGACTGTGGTTCTTCAGCACTATCTAAGATAGTCTCAGAATGCAGGAGACAGGAGCAAGAAGATTAGAATTTCAGGGTCATTCTTGATTATATAGAGAGTTCCAGATTAGCGTGAAATATACAAGACTCTGAACTATTGAACAAATAAAGAAAAAGAAAACAACAAAACCATCCAAATCCATAAAACAAAATAGTGGGCTGAAGGTAGGACCCAGTATACTAAATATATACTACTTTTACATGGGATCTGGGTTTATTTCTCAGCACCCAAATCAAATAGTTAACAAGCATCTGTGACTCCTGTTATAGGGGTTCAGATTCTTATTCTGGCTTCTGATGATACCTGCAACACTTGAGGTACACACACATATATACATCATTTACTCATATGTACACATAAAATAAAAATAAATTATGTTTTAAAAACTCACAAAGAATATTAATTTTTTATAGTTATGAGACTGATTTACAAGTGTGTGCTTTCAGTCAGTGGGACTTGTGGATCCAGGTCAAGGTCATCAGGTCTGTTAGACATGTAACTGCTGCCCTGAATCACAAAGTCAATCAGTATGAAGTTTTACAATTGATTTGGTCAGCTTGTGACTTCCACATGCAAAGCACCCATTCATTTTCATCCCCCACATAGAGGAAACAATTCTAAATCTTGTTCTGCAGAAACAAGGCCTCCCAAGTTCTCCTCACCTGGAGCATCCCATAAGGATGAATTTCAAAAACTCATCCTTTGGGGACAGAGATAGATCACTATTTTAGTGCCTATGTCTTCACCTTTTGAAGTATCTCTTACATGTCACAGACAGTTCTTGAAGAGATATGCTGGGATATGAGTCCTCCTTTGCAATATAGAAATATTATCTCACAGGCTGACTCAGGTAAAATAGGGGAGAGAAAAACATGTTGATTTATACACTGGTCACTGTGGGACAAGATTGAATCATAATTCTGAAAATGCTATCTCACAATTTAAGCTTAAAAATACCAAAAATTCAACTTCATAAAGAAAAGACTAATTGTGAAGTACTTTTCTTCATTATTTTCTTTTAAAATTTTTATTTATATTGATATTTTGTCTGCATATGAGTTGTGTATCTCATGCATGAGTTACAGGTGGTTGTGAGTCATCATTTTGGTGCTGGGAATTGAACCTAGGTCTTTGGAAGAGCAGTCAGTGTTTATAACCATTAAGCCATCTCCCTAGACTCTATTATTTCCTTTGGAGTAGAGGTAGAGGGTAGAAAACCATCCTCGGTAAGAAGAAAAGTGGCATCAATGAAACGCATTAAGAATAACTTCTACGGTTCCAGGACCAGGTGCTGTCTGCAGAGCGTGTCCCAGAGCTCTCTGGAGCAGGCAGAGATAAACTCTGCCCGTTTTGGTCACCCAAGCTGCTGCTAAGGGAATTTGCACAGCTACCCACCTCCAAGTGAGCGATCAGATAAGGACTGGGGACCCTGTAGGACAGACTCAGACCCCACCCAGAGGTAAGGAGGGGTCAGCAGGCCCCAGTGCCTGTATCCCTGCCAGGGAGAGGAGATTTGAGCTCCCATCGGTTTCAGTTTCCGTTCTGGGACCTGGTGCTGTCTGTAGAGCATGTCCCAGAGCTCTCTGGAGCAGGCAGAGATAAACTCTGCCTGTCATGGCACCCCCAGCTGCTGCTGAGGGAGTTCGCACAGCTGCCACCCCGCATCTAATTGGTCAAACACAGAAAGATTGAAGACTTGAAATTCAGTCCCCTGCACAGTACAGAAGTAGTGATTAAGCAGATCTTTTCCTCAGAGGTGACAGGAGGCATACAAGGCCGAATGCCACAACTGAACAGGAGCCACCTAATTGTGAAGTACTGAAACCATGGGCACATGCCAGTGCAAAAACTTACATAATAATATAAAGGACAACAACGTAACTCCAAAAGAAAGTGGCGACCTGCAAATACAAGACCTGAACTGAGCAATGAAGAGGAAACAGAAGGAAGCAACACCAAAAATTCCTTTTTGATGATCATTGAAGCTCTCAAAGAAGATATGAAAAATAGCCTTAAGGAAATAGAAGAAAATACAAACAAAATATTGGAAGAGATGAACAAATCTATGAAAGAAACATGCCAGGAACTAAAAGCTGAAATAGAAGCAATAAAAAAGGCACAAAATGAAGCAAAGATGGAAATAGAAAATCTGAAGGAAAAAGCTGGAACCACAGATACAAGCATAACAAACAGAGTTCAAGAGATAAAAGATAGAATCTCTGAAGTGGAAGATTCAGTAGCTCAAATAGATATATAAGTCAAAGAAAATAGTAAAACTAAAAAAGCCATAAATCAAAATGTTCCAGAAATTTGGGACACCATGAAAAGACCTAATTTGAGAATAATAGGAATAGAAGAAGGAGAAGAATACCAGCTCAAAGGCACAGATAATGTTTTCAATAAAATCATAGAAGAAAACTTCCCTAACCTGAAGAAGGAAATGTCTATAAAGATACAAGAAGCTTACAGAACACCAAAGAGATATGACCCCCAAATTAAGGCAGCGCCACATTATAATCAAGCCACAAAACATGCAGAACAAAGAAAAAATTTTAAGTGCTGCAAAAGAAAAGGGCCAACTTACATACAAAGGCAGACCCATCAGAATAATACCTGACTATTTAGTGGAAACGATGGAAGATAGAAGGGCTTGGTCAGAAGTTATACAGATGCTAAAAGAGCATGGCTGCCAAACTAGAATACTATACCCTCCAAAATTATCAATCACCATAGATGGAGTAAACAAGATATTTCATGACAAAGTCAGACTGAAAGAATATCTATCTACCAATCCAGCACTACAGAGAGTATTAGAGGGAAAACTCCAACCTAAGGACCACAGATACACACACGAAATCACAAACAATCAATAATTCCACAGAAGAATACTCCAGAGAAAGGAGAAAGGAAATTTAAACAAGTTACCACCAAAAATGGCAGAAATATGAATCAATGGTCACTAATTTCTTCTAATATCAATGGACTCAATTCTCCTATAAAACGAAACACACTAACAAGATGGATACAACAACAGAAGCCATCCTTCTGCTGCATGCAAGAAACACATCTCAACCACAAGGACAGACACAGGCTTAGAATAAAGGGTTGGGAAAAGATTTTCCAGTCAAATGGTCCTAAGAAACAAGCAGGGGTTACAATCCTAATATCTAACAAAGTAGACTTTAAGCTAAAAGCAATAAAAAGGGACCAAGATGGTCACTACTTATTCATCACAGGAAAAATTGGTCAAGAGGATATCTCAATCTTGAATATTTATGTGCTCCTAATATAAGGGCACATACTTATGTAAAAAAAAAAAACACTGCTAAAGCTCGAATCCCACATCAATTCTTACACCCTAATAGTGGGAGACTTCAATACCCCACTTTCAACCCTAGATAGATCAACCAGACAGAGACTCAACAGAGAAATAAGGAGTCTAAAAGAGGTTATGATGCAAATGGATTTAATAGATATCTACAGAAGCTTCCACCCAAATGCAAAGGAATATACATATTTCTCAGCTCCTCATAGAACTTTCTCCAAAACTGACCACATAATTGGTCATAAAGCAAATATCAACAGATACCAAAAAAATAGAAATAATCCCTTGCAACATATTGAACCACCAGGGCCTAACGTTAGGGTTCAACAACATTAAAACCCAAAGAAATCCTACCAAATCATGGAAACTAAACATCACTCAACTGAACCATCTCTGGGTCAAGGAAGAAATTGAGAAAGAAATCAAAGTCTTCCTAGAATTTAATGAAAATGAATCCACAATGTATCCAAACTTGTGGGACACAATGAAAGCAGTCTTAAGAGGAAAATTCATAGCGCTAGACGCCTATATGAAAAACCTAGAGAAATCCCACACTAGAGACCTAACAGCTCAGCTGAAAGTCTTAGAACATTTAGAAGCAAACTCACCTAGAAGGACTAGATGGCAGGAAATAATCAAACTTATAGCTGAAATCCATACAATTGAAACAAAAAGAACAATACAAAGAATCAATGAATCTAAGAGTTGGTTCTTTGAGAAAATTAACAAGATAAATAAGCACTTAGCCAAACTAATCAAAAAACAGATTTTGTTCAAATCAACAAAATCAGAAATGAAAAGGGGGACATAACAACAGACCCCCAGGAAATCCAGAGAATTATCAGATCATATTTTGAAAATCTGTATTCCACAAAAATGGAAAACCTAGAAGAAATGGACAGCTTTCTGGACAGGTACCACCTACCAAAATTAAATGAAGATCAGATTAATTACCTAAACAGGCCTATAACCCTTAAGGAAATTGAAGCTGTCATAAAAACAGACCTGTGGATCAATGGAATAGAATTGAGGATCCAGACATTAACCCCAAAACCTATGAACACCTGATCTTTGACAAAGAGGCCCAAAACATTCAATGGAAAAAAAGATAGTATATTTAACAAATGGTGTTGTCATAGCTGATGGAAGTGTGTAGAAAAATGCAAATAGATCAGAGTCTCTCACCCTTCACAAAACTCAAATCCAAGTGGATCAAGGACCTCAACATAAACCCAGGCACTTTGAACTTGATAGAAAAAAAAGTGGGAAATACACTTCTACAAATTGGCACAGGTGACTACTTCCTAAATATAACACCAGTGGCACAGACACTAAGAACAACAATCAACAAGTGTGATCTCCTGAAGCTAAGAAGCTTCTGTAAAGCCAAAGACACTATCAATAGGACAAAACGACAGCCTACAGAATGAGGAAAGATTTTCACCAACCCTACAAGTGATAGAGGACTGATCTCTAAGGTATACAAAGAGCTCAAGAATCTAGAGCCCAAAACCTTGTATAACCCAATCAAAAAATGAGGCTCAGATCTTAAAAGGGAATTCTCAGCAGAGGAATTACGAATGGCTAAAGACACCTTAAAAAAATGCTCATCATCTTTAGCCATCAGAGAAATGCAAATCAAAACAACATTGAGATACCATCTAACACCTGTTAGATTGGCTAAGATAAAAGGCACAGATGACAACCTATGTTGGAGAGGATGTGGATCAAGGGGAACACTACTCCATTGTTGGTGGGAGTGTAAACTTGTTCAGCCACTTTTGAATACAATATGATGGTTTCTCAGAAAATTGAGAATCAACCTCCCCAAGGACCCAGCAATATCACTCCTGGGTGTATTCACAGTCACACTCCAAAGGCATTAGCTCAACTATGTTCATAGCAGCATTATTTGTAATAGCAAGAACCTGGAAACAACCTAGATGTCCCTCAACTGAAGAATGGATTAACAAACTGTTGTACATCTACACAGTGGAATACTACTCAGCAGTATGAAAATATGATATCCTAAAATTTTCAGGCAAATGGATGGATTTGGAGAATATCCTCTTGAGTGAAGTATCACAAACCCAGAAAGATAAGCAGGGGATGTACTCACTCATTTGTGGTCTCTAAAAAAACTAACAAGAAAAACGCCAAGCATGCCCAAGCTTTAAACCACAACCACTAAACAGCTTGGGATCAGAAACACCCTGGACAGACCCTTTGGATCCCACTCCCCCTATAGGAACACCTGACTCACTCTTGAGGGAGAGGGGACAAAATTGGATTTGCCAGGAGGGGAGACTGAACTAAGCTTTATTGGATCAGTGGGACCATGGGACTGTCCAGGGAGGGGATGGGGAGTTGTGGAGAAAGAAAGGGTGACCTGATATGGCGGGAGGGGGAAGGGACCTTGAATGGGGATATACAGGGATAAGAAAAAAAATCCACAGGGAAAGCTGAACACAAAGTAATTTTATGTGTAGCAAATTATTTGCATTTTCACCCTTGATAAGTCATGCTTATGATTTTTATTTTCTTTATACTTATTCTTAACTTATCAGCATTTTAAATTCAATTTACTATTTTTCTTGATAAATACAAAATTAAAAAAAGAATAACTTCTGTGAGCTTTGTCAGTAGGGATGTTAAACCAGCAAGGCCTCAAAAAAGATCCTCTGTGTCAAATTAAGAACAAGTAATTGATAGTATTTACTGAGCACTTATTAGCACCTTGACATTTTATGTGTTTATTGCATGTTATCTTCACAAAAGTTTTCATAATCCCACCTGACAGAGAACTACACAGGTTAACATAGATAAGTAACTTGACAACTGGCCAGCAGCTCTGATTCAAGGCCAGTTTCCACCCAAATACTATGTTCAGTAAAATTCACACATGGTAGGAATCCTGAAAGTGTAGATAAGGGAAATAATAGCAACCCTGGTATATGGAGTAGTTTTTTTCTGGGAAGAGCTGAAGAAGACTTACAAGAGGCCAGACGAAATTAGATGAAAAAACAAGATAACCCAAAGATAGTGGGCTTTGCTTTCAATGGGGGTGCTGCAAGATGAATGGACCACCTTCTCAAATGGCTGCAGTACATGGGTTTCAACTTGCAATTTTGGTAGAACTCTTGGCCACATTGGATAGATTTTTAATTTTTTAAAAGGAAGATCTGAAGAGTGGCATTCGTATCTCCTCATTAACCAACAGCTGTGTAATTGTTCTTACAGCTCACTCAACAGGAGTAAAATCATGTCTGATACTGGAAATCTAGCTAACTTCTTGAGGGTAGTGAGATCGTAGATCCTAGAAGAAAACCTCCAACTACTACCTCCAAAATTATTCCTGACTGCATCCTAAATACTTATCTTTATACACAAATATAAGTGAATCTCCCATCTCACAACAGAGAAACTTCTTCTCTCTTTGCAGCAAATGGAGACCATTGCAAAAAAAAAAAAAAAAAAAAAAAA
>PVIH01013753.1:0-56918 GCA_004025045.1 Sigmodon hispidus | reverse complement strand
ATTTGTGAATTTAGAAAGGCATATGAGGAAGATTTTTTTTCAGTGTATTTTTTTTTCAGTGTATTTTCTATGGAATGGCTAGAGAGCATAGTTGGAAGAGTGAAGTCTATTCGTCTTATAAACACAGGAGGGAGCTAAGAGATTTGTTTTTACTTCATTGTTTTACTTACAAAAAGGCAACAATAACATTAGGGCCTATTATTTTAGGAAATAATGAGCATTCTCCTACTATTTCAGTCTATAATATGGAAATATTTCATAAATAATATATTTTGAATTTTTCTAATTTTTTTCTTTTTAAGGAGATCAATTCTAAATTCTTAGTGTTTTTTTTTTTTTTTTTTTTTTTTGGACTGTTATGTATCCCTGCATTCATTTTGATCTCACAAACTTAATGTCATTTGACGTAATGAAAAAGACTACTTTCTATGTATTGAGTGCTTCAAGGACATTCATCAATTTTGTGTGGTAATTTTCTTCCTTGCTAGTACTTCTATGTCCTGAACATTAGATAAAAATATAAAAAGATATACTGCATTATAACATCTGTAGTTCTAACAGGAAAAATAATTCTTAACATTATCTAGCATCTCAAAATATGAACAGAATAGTAGGTTAAATAATAGATATTCAAACTTTATGTAAAAATAAAATAACTGCCATTTTAAATGAAGTTATCATATCTAGGCTGTGTAATAACATAAACACATATTTTATGCATTTAATACAGTACTCACAGTACTTAATATCTTATTTAATCACCACAATCATATCATCAAATGATTCATTTTAATTTTTCATATAAGGAAACTGAGACATTAATATATCAAAATATGTAAATGAGTAGACTTTAATTAATTTGGTTAGCTGGATATGCCTAACTAAATCCGAAGAAATAATTATCAAACACTCAATGTCTATGTAAGTGTGTGGTCTCATCAATTTCATATATATGCATGTTAGAGATTTAGCAATTAAGTTCCCACCACAAAATGACTACATCACAATCAACGTTTTTTTAAGTTTTAGTTTTTATTTAAAAATTAAAACTTATTATTTTTTAATTTTATATACCAATCACATTTTCCCTTCCCTTCCCTCCTCCTATTAGCCACCATCTTCTCCCCACCCTACCCCTCATCTACTTCTCAGAGAGGGTAAGGCTCACAATCATCATTTTAGTAGTCCCTGTGGTGGTTTGAATGAGAATGTCCCCTCTAGGTTCATATATTTGAGTTATTGGCTCATAGTAGAAATATTAGAAAGGATTGAGAGATGTGGCCTTGAAAAGTATATCACTGAGTGTGGGTTTGCAGGCCTTCCCAAACTTAATACAAGGGGAGGAGCATAGTCCTACTTTAACTTGACTGCATTTGAAGGCCTGGTCTTTTCTGGACAGAATCAGAGAGGTAGTGGATGTGGGAAGGTGAAGAGGTTACAGTAGAGAATTGGAAGAGAAGAGGGAGGGGAAATGTTGGTTGAGATGTAAGGTAAATGAATAATTTAATAACAAAAATATGTTGTTTGGGGCATGGTATTTGTAATGGGAATAAAAAAATAATGGTACCCCTAAGTTATTTTTAAGCTCAATAAATGTAAAATAAACTTTAATATAGGCCTAGAATACTTCCCATAAATATTAATATTATACAAGTATTCTTTCATATCCATCCATATATATAGTGAGATACCACCTCCCTACAGATACCAAAAACTTTGTACAAAGGTGCAACTTTTATGTGTATACAGTGTTCTCTATAGATCCATATGTTAAGAATAGACTGTTTTTTTATGAATAGTTCTATTATTGATTGGTTGAATCCACAATATGAAATTCACAATCAAGAACTAATAATATTTATTATATGTACATATCTGAGTAAATAATCTAGTAATATAACACAGTATGAGAGTTTAATAACAGAATAAATTAAAAATGTAATACAACTAAGTTTAAAATTATTGTTGTCTTTAAAATTATCATACTATATTGTATCCATAGGTTTCCTTCAAATTATTGTATTATATTGTATCCATATGTTTATGGTGCTATGAGATAATATATGCTACCTATGTAATTATTTCAAAAAATGAGTGAATTAGACATCATTTTTAGCAATAACCAAGTCCAGATAACATATTTGAGTACTATTATTCTAGTATAACTAAGTAAAAGAAGTTCTTTGTGACTAACAACTAGGTGCTGCATACATTATAAATGTATACTAAGTAAATGAGCAACTCATGTTGTAGCTAAGGCATAGATAGCATAATAGATTGTGATTTCATCCAAATAGTGCACCATAAAATTTGAAGCTTAGTAGTTGTTAATTTGAGGAAGATTCTATTTAATATTTTCAAGCCTTGGGTGATAATGAATAAACTAAATATTTGTACAGTAAAGCTACTGATACTCAGAAAGTAAAGTCACTGATAATGAGAAAAGAGACTAATGTATGCATTATTAAATTTAGTATTGACCAAATTGCCTTCTTAAAGCAAACGAGTTGGAAGCTTCTGTGTTCTTTTTTTGACTGCTGCTTATTTTATATATGAACATTGCCATCTTTATTTCAATTTGACCAAGAACACTACTGCATCAGTTTTAAGAAATATATGTACTGTACACTTGAAAGGTGATTAAATTCCTCATATCTTTGGCCTTGTACCAGACCACTTTTGATATTAATCATTTACATTTCACTTTGTATATCTTATTAGCTTGTCCTTTCAACAACATTCTTATAGGTTGATTTATCAAAATGCAAGAAAGACCCTTCTTTTATAGTTTGTTATTATTCTTAAATTATTGGCTCTTTTGCTGGCTATAAATTTCCACTTATACATGTATTGTACATCCTATTAATAAAATCTGCTTTATTATCTTTTAAAAATACCATGAATTTTCCTTAAAAATGCTGCCTTAATATATCATTTCTAAAACCATCATTGTACAATATAAAATGACTTTTTTCAAAACTAATTACAATAAATCACATCAGAATACATAGAAAAAATATTTCCATTATTGCTCAACATAAAATAATAATGAAATTCTTGTGTACACAGCACATTATAAATTACTACAAAATTGATAACATTGTTCCTTGATTTCTATCTATTGATTCTACTTGGGGAGATGACACACAACTTCAACTGCAGCAGTGAGGTGTCAGAGACAACCAGATCTCACTGAGATTGAGGCCAGCCTGAGTTATGTAGCAAAGTACTGTTCTCACGAAAAACAAAACTAAACACAAAACTAAATAGACAAGATAAATCCCTACACTTACTCACCCCTTTATTATAAGAGCAGTCCTATTATAATAAATCTGTTTTAATAAAAATAAGCATATTCTAATAAAACAAATAATACATTTAAATTTTTAAAGTCTCTCTTGCTTTTGCATCCCTCACTAGATTCTCTTCTATATTATATTTTATTTGAATAT
This sequence comes from Sigmodon hispidus, assembly GCA_004025045.1. Classification (NCBI taxonomy): domain Eukaryota; kingdom Metazoa; phylum Chordata; class Mammalia; order Rodentia; family Cricetidae; genus Sigmodon; species Sigmodon hispidus. The sequence goes on along the minus strand of PVIH01013753.1, from coordinate 53,466 downwards.
GGAAATCCTTCTACTTGTTGTTTAAGAAAATAAACTTTATATTACTCTAATGTCACAGAATCTCTCATTTATCTCTCACAGAAATGATTGAGAAAATGAAAGCTCATGGACTTTGAGAATTATTCAACTCACATAAGTGAGAGCTAACAGTGCTCACCTGTTTATTATAACTAATAAGGTACTTCCAATACCCAAGAGAGGGTTTGCTCATAATAGCAAGCTCTCTAAAGGAATACGTCAAAGTTTTTTAAATTAATAGATTCAAGTAAAGGATGCCCCAATGACTTTAAAAATTTCTTAATGGAAATAAGAAGCTGAGAAAAGCCAAACTGAATAATAATATACTTTTAGACAAATTCTTACCTTTTTATTATGATTAGCTTGTGAAGTCTGTGTCTTTTATGGTTTCTTGTTTTAAAATGCAGACTACTCACTAACAAAATTACTTTTAAATGAAATTTATTAATAAAGGCAAGAGAAGAGGAAATATAAGGGCCAAGTTTATTCAGCAATTCAGACATTTGAGACATAGATGTATTTGTTAGCTTAGTATGCAAAATTAGTGTACTATATGGTAGGCAGTGGATTTCTTCCACGTTGGACACTCCCTTGAGAATACACAATTATCACAATTTTGACATATTTTAATACAAGTACAATACAATCAGTGGTCATAAACCTCCTTTAAAATTTGTCAGTGTCTGATTATACACTTTAGATATAGCTATTTCCTTTACTAAGAAAAGGGAAGAGACTTCTAGTGTTAAATATAAAATATTGTTTTAAAATCTAAAGAAAACTATTTTTAAATATATGTTCTTGAAGATGTAAGTGAATAGTAGAAATAGGGACTGGAAGACTGTTCAGTGGTCGTATTACTGCTTGATAAAAGACCTTGGTTCAGTTGCTAGACCCCCACCCACACTGGGAAGCTTACAACTACCTGTAATTCCAGTTCCAGGGAGTCTGATACCCACTATCCTTGAGCATCTGCACATATGTGGCACACATAATCTTACACAGATGCGAATATACAACATAAATAAAAATGCAATTCTAAAACATGAGAAAAAAACTCTCCACTTAAGTAGATATCTACATGTAGATTCCAAAGACTATTTTGTGAAGTAGTTGCCTTTGGACTCACTGCTAAGCCTATCTGATTTAAAAATTTTCCTCTTCCATCCCTTTTCATCTCTTTTCTTCACAAGAGCCAAAATCCTAAATATGCTTATCCAGGCACTCAGGACATTTTCTCTGGTTAATGGGAAAGCCCCTGCCTGAATCACTCAATACACCTATTGACTTTCACTGCTTAACTTAGCACATTTGTTTTGCTTATAGCTGAGACTATCCTATTTCTTCTTTCTCGTTTGGCCAACTCTTTTTGCACAACAAATGCTGAGATATCCATCATGCTTACACTGTTGTTTGCCTTCTCCATTTTCAAAAGGCAGTCATACAGTTCCAAATATTTTAAAATTATTTTGTCCATAAAACTAAGAACCTATAATAAGGATGCAAATGAAATAAGAAGTTTGGCTATACTACATTAGACATGTTTTTCTTTTATAATAAAATAATTTATGAAAAAAGATTAATCAGCTACATTATGGGAAGCAATCTTCCAATTGACATCCCAAAGTCTCTAATTACTCATTTCTCTATATACTCTTTTTTATATTCAGAAGATATAATAGTATACATAATTGACCTTAATAATTCCACCAGAGAACTTCTAGAGCTGATAGACAATCTTATCAAAGAATCAGGATAAACAATAAACTTATAAAAATCAGTAACCTTCTTCTATACATATGTTAAGTAGATTTAGGAAAAAAATCAGGAAAAGAGTACCTGTCTTAATAATTTAAAAATCACCCATAAAGGATTTGGAGAATATCCTCCTGAGCGAGATATCACAAACTCAGAAAGATAAGCAGGGGATGTACTCACTCATTAGTGGTCTCTAAACAAACTAACAAGAAAAAAAGCCAAGCATGCCCAAGCTGCAAACCACAACCACTAAACAGCTTGGGATCAGAAACATCCTGGACTGACCCTTCAGATCCCACTACACCTATAGGAACACCTCACTCTTGAGGGAGGGGGTACAAAACTGGATTTGCCAGGAGTGGAGACTGAACTAAGCATTATTGGATCAGTGGGACCATGGGACTGTCTGCAGCCTGCCCAGGGAGGGGATGGGGAGTTGTGGAGAAGAAACAATGACCTGATGTGGCAGGAGGGAGAAGGGACCTTGAATGGGGATATACAGGGATAGAAAAAAAAATCCAGAGGGAATGCTGAACACAAAGTAATTTTATATGTAGCAAATTATTTGCATTATCACCCTTGATAATTCATGCTTATGATTTTTATTCTCTTTATAGTTATTGTTAACTTATCAACATTTTAAATTCAATTTACTCTTTTTCTTGATAAATACAAAATAAAAAATTCACCAATAAAATATCTTGTGGTATTTCTTTTTTATTATGAATAAAGTCTCAATTTTTATCCATGTATCCTCTTGTTCAAACTCTCTTCCCCCTGCTGCCCCTCTCAGTCACTATCTTTTCTCCCCATCTCCTAAGATCCTCCCCAGCAAGGGCAGGAGGTCCCAAGATCCCAAGGTGGCTTAGTTCAGAATCCACTCTAGACAGATCCACTTTCCTCACCACAACATCAATACTGGGTCAAGTGTTCCTCTAGAGGGAATGGGCTCTAAGGTGCTGGTCCAAGGTGTTTCAGATCCCAAGCTGTTCAGTGGTTGTGGTTTGCAGCTTGGACATGCTTTGCTTTTTGCTTTTTTTGTTTAGAGTCCACTAATGAGTGAGTAATGGGTTTGTGAGACCACACTCAGGAAGATATTCTCCAAATACATCCATTTGCCTGCAAATTTTAGGATATCATTTTTTTCTTACTGCTCATTAGTAATTCATTGTGTAGATGTACCACAGTTTGTTAATCCATTCTTCAGTTGATGGGCATCTAGGTGATTTCCAAGCTCTTTCTATTACGAATAATGCCTCTATTAACATAGTTGAGCTAATGCCTTTGAAATGCTGGTATATGCCCAGTAAGTGGTATTGTTGGATCCTTGGGGAGAATGATTCCCAATTTTCTGAGAAATTGCCATACTGCATTCCAGAGTTGCTGAACAAGTTTACACTCCCACCAACAATAGAGGAGTATTCCCTTCACTTCATATCCTTTCCAGCATAGACTGTCCTTTGTGTTTTTGATCTTAGCCAATCTGTCAGGTGTAAGGTGGTATCTCAAAGTTGTTTTGATGTGTATTTCTTTGATGGCTAAAAAAAGTCGAGCACTTTTTCAAGTGCCTTTCAGCCATTTGTAATTCTTCTACTGATAATTTCCTTTTTAGATTTGAACCCCATTTTAGATTGGATTGTTCATGGTTTTAGGCTCTAAGTTTCTTGAGTTCTCTATATATTTTATCCCTCTGATAGGTCAACCGGACAGAGACTCAACAGAGAAATAAAAAGTCTAACAAAAGTTATGGTGCAAATGGACTTAATAGATATTTACAGAAGCTTTCACCCAAACTCAAAAGAATATGTGTATTTCTCAGCACCACATGGAACTTTCTCTAAAATTGACCACATAATTGATCATAAAGCAAATATCAATAGGTACAAAAAATGGATACTATCTCTTGTAACATATCAGACCACCAGGGCCTAAAGATAGAGTTCAACAACATCAAAAATCACAGAAAGCCTGCCATCTCAAAGAAACCTAACATCACTCAGGGGAACCATCTCTGAGTCAAGGAAGAAATTAAGAAAGAAATCAAAGACTTCCTAGTATTTAACACAAATGAATCCACAATGTACCCAAACTTGTGGGAAACAAAGAAGGCAGTCTTGATAGGAAAATTCATAGCACTAGAGGCCTATATGAAAAACCTAGAGAAATCTCACACTAGAGACCTAACAGCTCAGCTGAAAGCCTTCGAACAATTAGAAGCAAACTCACCTAGAAGGAGTAGAGGCAGGAAATAATCAAACTTAGAGCTGGAAGTAGTACAACTGAAACAAAAAGAACAATACAAAGAATCAATGAATCAAAGAAATGGGTTCATTGAGGTCATCCTAGTCTACAACTCAGGTTTCAGTGCTACATAAAGTGACTCTGTCTTTAAATAAATAAATAAATAAATATGTAATTAGTAAAAGAAGAAGAGTGTTTAGACAAAATAAATCATCAATCTTTCTCTGGACAACAACAATTTTCTAATTCTTAGCGTAAGTATTATAGTTCAGATGAGAAGGTGTCCTAGAAGCTGGGAGCCAAATAACACCACAAAGTCATGCTATACTACAAAGCCCACACAAGAGACTTATTGAGAGGGAATAAAAAACAAGAGGGGGGCTGCCTTGGGTGAGAAACATCAGTAATCTGAAGACAATACAGGGCTTGTATAGAGCTTTTTGGGAACGGGGTAATACTTTTCAGTGTGGAGATTCATGTCCAAAGATTAGGCTTTTTACTTAGTAGGATGGGATGAGGGTCCAGATCTTAGGGCATTTAGAGTATTGTGTGAGTTGAACCTGGCAGTTAGAGGTCCTCAGAGGAGGGGCCTGGCCACTTGCGTAGGAGATTAAACAAAGTCTTCTTTTACTTTCATAAATAGTCTGATGATTAAAGTTAATGATTAAAAACATTGGAAAGTGAAATCCATATTAAGTATAAATCAATTCAGTATTAACTTTTAATTGATACTGAATGTCTGAGTTCATACTAGAAGTGTTAAAACAATTATATTGTGATTACACTACATATTTAAAACTGGGAACTGGTATACTGTTATATTCCTCTGCTTCTCAAATAGTTTCAACTTTTTGAATGGGCGGGGTTTAATTAACCATTCTAGAATGTGTGAGCAAACAAATAAAATCTAACAGTCAAAACCACATAGTCGAAGGAAACAGCGACCACAATCACTGAGTTCCTCTCTCGAACACCCGAGTGCTCATTTCAGAGGATCCACTACTGAAGGACCAAGGACCATGAGTTACAATCTCCCTCTTACCAATGTCGTGGGAATGACCTCCCTTAAGGTAGAGAACCTGGCAAACAATGTTTCATCCACCACCCTAAAGCATGTATTTGAGGATTATGGGCCTGTTAGTGATATACACATCCCACAAAATCCATTAACCAATGAACCTTACGGCTTTGCCTTCATCAGTTTCCACAACAAATGTGATGCTGAGAGTGCCATGAATGCCTTAAATGGTATTTTACTGTATGGTTGTAAACTGCGAGTGCAGATGGTACATAGCGATTCACAGTATGCTCAACCTAGCTGTGGCCAAGAAGGGCAATATCATAACAAGGAAGATAGTCATGAATTCCAGAGTCACTGTGAAAGACACTCTTGTCACACCACCAGGATCCAATCAAGATATCACAGCAGGTCTTTCCCAGACCAGTCGGAATCTCAATCTCAGTCTCATCGCTCACACAAAAGATTGCCATCAACCAAAAGATCTAAATCCAAGTCCTCAACCTCCACTCATCAGCTGCAAGACAAACCTCATGCAAGGAAAAGAAACCCTCCAGGAGCAAAAAGAAAGAAACACAAATCTAGATCTTCACACAAGCAGGACTTCAAATGCTCTAAAGCAGGAGGTAAGACCAAATAGGATGAGAATTCCTCAGCAAATAGTTGGGGTGCTGGGAACGGTGCAGATAAAGGGAGAAGAGATTTACTGAGTTTTTGGCAAAAGCCAAAAGAATTTTAAAAAAATTATAGGTTTTCTAGGATTTTATTGTAAACCTATTTCAAGTACTAAAGTTAATTTTATGTTGCATTTTATTGCTGCTATTTGAATATTATAATCCCCTATAAATTATGAAAATTAAAAAAGTTACTTTGGTATTTGAAATAAAGCTATCATTTTTTAAATTCTAACTTTTTAAATATAAAGCTAAAATATAAATATAAAATATAAAGTATTAAATATATATATAAAATATAATGAAGTAGCATCATTCTAAGCCTCTTATGACAAAATGCTCTGTTTTTTTATCTAAAACTTGATAATTATACATGATATTGTAGTCTTTCTCCTTTCAAGTTAAAAGTCCATAAAATTGTAAATTTTGTTACATATTTTAAGTCTAAAGTATAAGAAAAATCTTCATATTACAGTTAGTTTAAAAATGTTTATGAACTTTTATAAGTTTTTGCGTGTATCAAGCACAACTGTATAACAGCTAAGGAGTTATCCTTAACTATTAAGGTGGCATTTGCAGTACAAATAATTTGTTTTTATGTTATATTAACTCCTATATAAAGATGATCAGTTATACAGAAACAAATGGTTGGCCAAATTATTAAATTCATTACAGCTCCACTTCTAGTCAACATCACTTTTCATGGATATAGCAGTACACAGAAAGAAAGAATCAGGCAAAAATATGGTTTTCTTTTGCCTTTCAAAGTTGTGCATATATATTCACTTTCATTTATGACCTTATAAAAAAACTGTTAGAAACATTAATGATATATAGTTTGTGCACTACATTCTGTGGAATTTATTTGAGTATGTATTCGCTATTATAATAGCTTTTTGAACTTCAAAGTTTGTTGATGTTCTGAAAACCAAAATTTAAAAATGCATAGTCTTTTTCAATTATATGACACACTTTGTGATCATTCATCACAAATATTGATTTACAATGTTTTAACAAGAAAAATATTTAACATTCCTCAGAAAATTCAAAATGCACATATTTTAATATTTGAATTTTATAAGCTACAGTAAGTGTCATATTTGGTATAGTCCCATAAACATCTTCTCTAGGATTGGCATAACCTACTCCTGATCAATCAAAAAATTTTCTTAAATTATCTTTCATGACTGTAATGTGAAACATTTATTTCTACTTTGATTCCAGAGCTTGAAGCCAACCACTCAAAGAATTGTTTCTCTTTGTGCTTTCCAATTCCTCACACTAATTCTAGTGTTCATTGCTTTTCTTCTTTACTTCATGGTTACTATTTCAAAATTCCCAGAGTTAGAGATTTTGTTCAATTCTTTACTATTCTAAAATTAAAACTTTTATTATACAGTATATTCTGATTGTTTTTTTCTTTGTCAACTCCTCTCAGATCTTTGTCACGTCAACCACCCTTCTGTTTACTCTCTCATTAATAAACAAAGCAAGAATAGAAAAGGACAAACACCCCCCATAACACACAAGAAACATATCCTGTTATAGAAACTCTTTTGCTGTCACAGAAATCCCATAAAATATTAAAATCAGAGACCATAACATATAATTGAGACCTGTAAGTTTAAATAGTTGTTCAAATAAAACATTATGAGATTAGAAAAAAAACCTCCAAAAATACCAGAGAGCTACTTTGTATTGTCCATATACTGCTGCTCATGGGGCCTGACCTTAAGTGTGGTTTTATAACCAATGAGACTTCACTGGAGAAAAATAATTTTACCTTTAAACTATCAATTAGAGATAGTTTCTGCATCAGGGACGGGGACTTCTGTCCACCTTCCCAGTGAGGTCTGGAAATCCAACTGTCTTAGACCCTCAGGCCCTGTGCATGCTGCCACAGACAGTGTGCAACAGCCCTATTATATGTAGGAGGCCTTATTTTCTTAAAGTCTTCATCCCTACTAACTCTAAAATCTTTCTACCTCCTCTTCTACCATTTGCTGATCTCTGAGAGGAGGGAGTTGATGAAGGCATCCTATTTAGGGCTCAGTGTTTCAAGTATATAATCTGTATATTATCTAGTTATAGATTGTCTTAGTATTCTATTGCTGGAAAATAGCACCATAACCAGGTCAATTCTTACAAAAGAATGCATTTAATTAGGGCTTACATCTTGTTTCAGAGGCTTGGTGTATCCTCAGGGTATGTAACATGACAGCACCAACACCACAGTCAGGCATGTTGCTGGAGAAGGACTTGAAAGTTCAATTTCCAGATCCTAAACAATAGAAAAAGAGAGAGCCACTGGACCTGGCTTGTTCTTGTGAAACTTCAAAGCCTGCCCCAGTGACAGACATTCTCCAACAAGGCATTGTGTACCCCAACAAACCAACATATCCTAATTATTATAAGTAGTGGCATTTCCTGATGACTAATATATGGAATTTCAAATATGTGAAATTAATACAAATATATATAGGTCTTTGCATTAATTCCATTAAGAGCAAGAGGAAATGTCTTTGATGATAGTTGAGCAGGATACTAATCTATGAATATAGTAGAATGTCAATAAGAGTAATTTTATTGAGATGTCCCTTAAGTAGAACAATAGTATTTAAATTTCCCCTAGGTTTGTGGCATATCTAGTCTCAGATTCTTGGCCATCTGAGAAGTATTCAGCATAGGTTTCATCTCAAGAACTATACCTTATATCTAAACAGACAGTGGTAGGCTACTACCACAACTTTTATGTCATCATTGCACCAATGTATCTTGTAGGTAGATAACCATAGTAGTTATAAAATGAGGTTGGGTTAGTTTTTACCTTTTTACTTTGTACTATGCAGAGTATCTTAAAGTACAGTGAATAAGTTAGCAGAGATAAAGGCTCTAGGTAGGCACCAGCTCAAATTCTCCATATTCAATGCTTTATTCAATGAGTCTTCAACAACAGGATCTTACTATTGTTTTGTCAAGATCAACCAATAGCCTAAGCTATATCTTGAGGTTTTGGGGAGTTTCTTTGGAGTTCCTTTTGCAACAATGTAATTAGATACAACACATTCCTAGTGCTGGAGGTTTTACTTGATGACAAGGGCTGTCTAGTGAAGATTCTTCTCCCTCAATATTTATTGATTACCTTTAGATTATTTTCTATATGTATATATTTTAAGAAGGATCTTCTGTAGCAGATTACTACCTGGTCCCTCAATTTGGCCTTGGTTTTAGATATCACTCTTCATACTCCCTGACTTAAACCCTCTTTACTACTCTGCTCCATTTAATCCTGCCTTGCCAGTTTCCATGCTTCTGGCATAGAACCTACTCGATCATTGTGGATAATTTTTATATGTACTTGAATTGAGTTTGAGGGAATTTCATTGAGAATTTTTGCATCAATTCATAAGGGAAATCAGTCTTTAAATTTCTCTCTTTGTTGAGATTTTTATGTGGTCTAGATGTTAGGATAATTTTGGGTCTCATAAAAAGAACTATGTAATGTTCATTCTCTTTCTATTTTGCAGAACGATTTGAAGAGTATTGGCATTAAATCTTCTTTGAAGTTCTGGTAGAATTCAGTATTAACTCCATCTGGCCCTGGGCTCTTTGTTTGGGAGACTGTCAACTAATCCTTCTATCTTATTAGGGGATGTGGATCTGTTTTAATTGCTTATGTTGTCTTGATTTAACTATATCAAGAATCTTAACCACGTGTTTAAGTGTTTTCCAGTTTGCTGGAGTAAAGTGTTTTAAAATATATCCTTCTGATTCTCTGTATTTCCCTAAGAACCAACATGTCATTTCAATGATTTCTTTTATTGTGTTCTATAAATTTGGGCATTTTGTGTTTTTATTTGCAATCAATTATAAAAGGTTTTTAATTTATATCTTTATACAATTTTTGAGTTTGTAAACTTTCTGTTGCTTCTGTTCTTGATATATAGCTTTTATTTTTGTTCAGACAGGGTACAGTGTATAATTTAGATTTCTTTGTAACTGTTGAGATTTGTTCTTTTTTGAAGTCTGTTGTCAATTTTGTTGAAAGTTTTATCAGATACTGAGAAGAAAGAATATTCTATATTTTAGTGAAATTTCTGTAGCAAAGTTCATTTGATTTGTTATGTAATTTAGCTTCAGCATTTCTTTGTTTAGGTTTGTTTATCTGAATTTCCAGTCTATTAGTGAAAGTACAGTATTAAAGTAACTCACTGTCACTGTGTGTGGTTCAATATAATGTTTTATCCATAGTAGTGATGAATATAGTATAATGAATCTGCATCACTACACATTAATCAAATAGAGGTTGAATCATGGTGAAGTCTTCAATCAATTTCTGAACAAACTGTGTAAATCACAAGTTTAAGAGAGAAAACACTGCACCAGGCATTATAGGTGAAAGTACAGAAAAAGGATTGCTGAAAAGACTAAAAGTTACTAACTAATTATAATAATGAGGTGAAAATATAGCTTTTATTCACTGTGGTAAAAAATAGAATGGAATAGGAAGGATAAATAACTCTATAAAAGAAAGTGACAGAAACCAATTTGGTGCTCAATAACTTATGAAATCAAAGCTAAAGAGACATTGTGGCATAGGCCTGTAATCTCAGCGGCTGAAAGAGGTAGATCAAGACTTTGAGGCCTGCTTGTATCAAAAAACAAAGCGAACAAAAGAATAACAAACATAAAAGGGAAATGACATTTACTTTTTTGCTAATGGAATGTGAAGGTAGGCATCTTTCATTGTGATTTTAGATTCATATTTAGATAGTTTCTTCTGGGAAAAGAGAGAAGTAGTTTATTATTAGTTTTTATGAAATCTGTTACAACTAGAGTGAGATAGGATGCTTATTTGATGTTAATTTACATTATCCTAATGGAAAAGGATTCTGGACACCTTTAGTTTACACATTTATACATATTTACGTATTCTTTTGATATGTGGCCATTGATTTTTTTGACTCCTATGATTTTACCATGATTTTTATATTTAATTTCTTTAGGAATTCTAGCTATTAAGTCCTTCCAAATTTATAGCTGAAAATTATTTTCCCCCATTCTGTATGTTGTATCTCCCTTCTATTATTTGGTTCGGTGTACAGTTTTATAAGTTCATGTATTTCTTTTTCTCAGTGTTTGAAATATTCCCTATATAATTGGATCCCTGCCAAAAAATTTTTGACTGATAATATTATGAAGTAATGTTCCTTTGGAATTATAATGATTCAGTTCCTTCATTAGTCTTATATTAAGGTCTTTGAAATATTTTGAGTTGACTTTACTTTATAAGATAAAACAGAGATATCTAATTGCGTTTATCTATATGTTTTTTCAGTTCTAGTTGTCAATGCTTTCTTTTCTCTGATATGTATTTGTGTGTGTGTGTGTGTGTGTGTGTGTGTGTGTGTGTCTTTGTCAGAAAACATTGTTCCTGTGTGGGTTTATTTTAGACTCTTCATTCTCTCCCATTTGGTCACATGTTTTTACTTGGGAGGGTGTTGTGAAGAGGTTGTTGTTAATGTCTTGGGGTTGATTTTTTTGGGCAGCAATGCCATATGTTTGATACTATGGTTCTGTTGTTTGTGGTACAGTTTGAAACTAGGTATTATAATATCTATAGAATGATAGTTTCTACTAAAAAGTCATTTGAGCTACTAGGAATATTTTAAGATTTCATATGAATTTTAGGATCATACTTTCTATATTTACTAATAATTTTGACAAAAGTTAGGTTAAATTGTTAGACTGCTTTGTAACTTATCTCATTTTTATAATTTTGTGTTTAGCAATCCATAGTCATAAGAAAGTTTTTCCATTTTTAATATTCAACTTTGTTTTTTCTTTAGTGTTGTGTTAATTTCAATGTATTTCCTTTTATCACCTCAATCAACTTTATTACTGATATTGTATTAGTTTTGGAGGCATTTCTATGTGGATTTTTGACATATATTTGTTATAAGCATGCTCATTTTCAATATACAGAATAGGTTTTTTAAAACAATATTTATCAAATCTCAGATTGTTCTGATAAAGTATTTTGGATGATTTAAATTTAGGATCATATATTTGATAAGACAAATTCTATGACACCATAAAACTATGTAGAGAACTTGAATATCCTTGTCTTATTCCTGGTTTTAGAAGAAATATTTCCAGAGTCCCTCATTGTTTATTATGTAGTATTTGCTGTAAGTTTATCATGTGTGACAATAATTATCTGGCAGTAAGTTCTTTGTATACATAGCTTTGAAAAATCTTTTACACAAAGTAAATATATAAATATATGTCTAGCAATCTTATTTGCATTATCACCCTTGATAAGTCATGCTTATGATTTTTATCTTCTTTATAGTTATTGTTAACTTCTCAGCATTTTAAATTCATTTTACTGTTTTTCTTGATAAATACAAAATAAATAAAGAAAAAAAAACCTTTCATTAGGAAGGTGTTTTGAACTTTGTCAAAGACCTTTTCTTTATCTATTGAGATGATCACATCATATTTGTAGTAGTTATTTATGTGCTACATTACATTTCTTGATTTGCATATATTTAAACATGCTTATATGTCTGTAATGAAATAAATTCAATTATGGAATATGGTTTTAAAATTATTATTATTAAATTGTTAGATATTTTAGTACTTGGGTATATACTCATTAAAAATATTCTATAGATTTTCTTTGATGTACATTTACTTAGTTTTGGTGAAGTGATATGAGAGTATGTAGAATAAATTTTCTAGCATACTTTCCACTCATATTTTACAGAATATAGTAAATAGAATTAATGTTAATTTATCTTTAAAAGTTTAGTAGAATTAAGTAATGCATCCATGTGATCTAGGAATTGCCTTCTTAGAAATAGTCTCTCTTACTTCTTCAGTCTTGTTGCTATAGATATTCTCAAGATACTTATGCTTTCCTTGGATTAATTTCTGTACATCTTATATGTCCTCAAATTTATTTCCTTTTTTTATATATTTTTTGGTTTAAAATACAGATTGCAAATCATTCCCTGGTATCCTCCTGAATTATCTTTTTTAATATTATTGATTTAAGGCCTCCATTTCTTCTTAGTAGTTTTTCTAAGGGTTTATTGATCTTGCTTACCTTTTTAAAAATATTTGCTCTATTGATTCTTTGCATTTGTGTAGTCTCAAATACGTGAATTTTTGACCTAATCTTTATTTCCTTTAGCCTACTGTACTGAATTTGGTGTTGGCTTATTCTTGTTTTCTGTGACCTTAATGTATATCATTGAGTTATTTTTTAGAGATCGCTCTGATTTTTTAATGTGAACATTTGTTACTATAAACTTTTTTCTTAGAACTTTTTTCTGTTTGCCAAATATTTAGATAAGATTTAATCTCATTTCCATATGACTCGAGTGCTGTACAGAGGCTTTCTGCTGTACACTTATATTTGTGATTCTAAATGATTGCTTGTCTTGTGAATTTCTAGTGTTTTAAAGCATTCTGTCATAATTACATTTGAGAAATTTGCAGTGTTTTTAGGTCTCATTTCTGTTCTTGGGTTTTTACTGTGAATTGCACCTTAATAATTTCCCACTGTCCCTAGTAACTCAGAAAGCTATATGCTGCTTACTTCACTGTGTTACTGTCTTCTCCTCTACACTTTTCAGATGTTCTGACACACTTTTTATAATACATGATATTTACTAAAATTTTTTCTCTTTGGAATAGATTTTATTCTTTTGTTATCTGAACTCAAATGATTCATAGCATCTCCCAGAGGCAGTTGGGAATCTTTCATCCTACTTTTCACATAAAAGCATAAATATTTTCTGGAGTCCAAATTCATGAGTTAACAATTATAAAACTGTGAAGAAATTCATTTGCAGGAGAAAATGATACTATTGCAACTACCATTAGTAAATCTATAAAATTTGGTATGTTATTTGATGATAGTCATTAAAATGGTTTGAGATAACATTTCAATCTATTTTGATGTATTTTTATATAATGAGTCATAGTATTCATCATTTTTTATCTATCTTGGTTGTATTTATTATTTTTGTGGTATCAGAAATACAACAACACCTTAGACAACAAATAGAAATGTTGTAAAACTCTTATCAAATAGAACACAATTGAAAACAAATGTGTTTTCCAATAGCACATATGTAAACATCATCAAATACGTGTAGACTGCCAAAACTAAGGGTAAGTGTGGTAATGTGCTTGTCTACACTAGAGAGTTTAGAAATACCACAAGACATTCTATAACATAAAAGATGAATTCCTTATTAGGCCCCCCAAACTGAAGATACTATGTTAGGAAATTCGGATTTAGCCATAAGGTTGCAATTTTCTTCCACTGAGAAGTAGGGGTTAATATTTTCTAAAAGATTTCCACTATAATCAGTTATTGCTTATTATAGCCTTATGTTAATAAAGTGAAGTGCCTATTTTAACAGTTTGCTTCTTTGCTGTCGTCTTAGATGTATAAAGTGAGGATCAACATACTTTTGGTTTCAGAGGAAATTTAGGACAATTCCAGATTCTAGTAACATTAAGAATTATTCAGACTATTTCATTTATGTATGTATGTATTTATTTATTTATTTTTGCTGACTCCTCATGGAAGTCCTTGTCGTTTAGGAGGAGATGATGTGAGTGGGTCAACTGAGAAGGCTGGGTGTAGGAGTAGGAAGAGAAATGAAAGGCGAATCTGTGGTTGGTACATAAAATGAATAAAAAAAATCTTAAATAGAATTATTCAAACTGTATTAAAGCTATGAATTTCATTTAATTTTGTCTGCATCCTACAATAGTTTTACAACTTAACTTCATTAATTACCAAAACTATATCAATCAAGAAATATTAAACATATATAAATAACCTAAATTAATAAAAATTATTACAGACATGTAATTTTAAAGAAAATACCAGCACTGAAACTTGAACTACAGTATACTTGATCATATTATTATTAGTAGTATAAACTGAAATAAATTTATTTTGACAGATATTTCACAGTAGGCTATGTATAGTTTATTGTATAGTGAAATATTGAAATATGATATTTCCCATTCCTCTTTGAAATTTCTCCAAATTTATTTAGGATAACAAGAATCCTAGCAAAGGGAGTTGAAACCAAATTCTCTTTCTTTCTTTACTTGTGTCATTAGCATCATTATTAAATTTGAAAAAATTAAGGTATGTAAAACATCCAAATATTTGTTTTCCTATACACACTGTTTATAGACAGTGTTTGTACATACTATTTTATAATAGGCCTAGTAGACTATATATTTGTTAATCATTTCTGATTTTTTCCTTTATAATAACTGGTCTAGAAGATAATTAAATATGATATACTTAGTAGTAATTTTGTCAAGTGTCTGGCTAGTCTTTTTGTAACAATATAAAATTGTGTTAGATAAAGAGTGAAAAGAACTGGATTTTTCAGTAACAAACTAAGTAATTCACAGAATTGTGATATATTGAAATAAGTTAATTTTAAGAATTGGAATCCAACTCTCTCACAATATTTCTTGCAGGAGAAAATATAAAAAATAAGGAGAGAACAACAGAAATTACAGATTCTGAGTTACTATTTGTAAGGCCGCATCAATCAGAAGAAAGTAGATCTGAAACAATTACTGCACATCCACATACCACAGCTGCCATGACAATTGGTAACCCATATCCTCAAAAAAAAAGTGCATTTGATGAAAGTAAGTCACCTCTAAATATTCTGAATGGAACGTTAAGCTACTCTCAATTTACAATATGTGCCTTTAGAGAATTTTATGGAAAATAACTGAAATAGTTTATATAATTAAGTACCATGAAAGTAACAAAGCAGATCCACAGTTGATCTCTATGGAAGCTTCCTTCTACAAGAAATACAGTTTCATTAGAATATTTCCAGGAACTATGTCTAGTACTTTTGTGAGTTTAAACA
Organism: Sigmodon hispidus; assembly: GCA_004025045.1. Taxonomy (NCBI): domain Eukaryota; kingdom Metazoa; phylum Chordata; class Mammalia; order Rodentia; family Cricetidae; genus Sigmodon; species Sigmodon hispidus. The sequence goes on along the minus strand of PVIH01013753.1, from coordinate 37,822 downwards.
GTTGAGTTTATTTTGTGGTAAATGCTTATTCTAACAACTCAAAAATCTTAGCAAAATAATTTGCCTATCAGATCAATAAATAGATAAGAGGTATGTATGAATAAGGTCTGTGGGTAAACCAAACTATCACAGTAAACCCTGCAAATAATCTATTTCGCAATTTCTCTGCACAGGGGCTCCTTAGAAATATGTTCTTTGCATACAGCCAATAATAGAAAATCTGTAGAATTTTATATTAATATTATTATTACTATTATTATTATTATTAAAAATCATTCTACATTTCTTATTAACGTCCATGTTAGGTAGTGGTATTCCCTACCTTTTAAAACATGTCTCTTACTTTTTTATACCTTGTTTGTGAGAATTCAGGGATGCAACATTTTCAATAGCACAGAGTAATGGTGAAAACTATATAATTCAATGGATCTGAACTGAAAATAACTGTATCTGTCCCAGGGTAATAGTTATTAATGTTTTGGAGATAATAGTGAATAATCATAACCAAAGGAAGAAGATGTGAGGGTACTTAGATATAGTATGGTCTAGTTTGATTTAAAAAAAGAGCATGTCCAGACCTTCTACAATTCACAGGATGTTTTCCCCCAAAATGACTATGTGAATAAAGTCAACAATTTAAGTTTTAAAAAATATACTAACATAACCACACAAGTAATTTCTTTATTCTTCCACTAAGTATGGGAAGTATTACTAATAAAAGAATTACAACTTTGTTCTTTAACAGGGACTCATGAACATCCAAAGAAGATTCTACTGTAATAGTTGGGTTTTTCTGCATGCCCTTACCAGCATTTATATTTTATATTCAATCTAATCATTTAGGCTAGTAAGCAATTCATCTAAAATCAAATTTTTTGTAGCAATAAGAGTTACTCAAATAATTTGATACCGTTACAGTTTTTTTGGTTTGGTCAATGTGTACAATATTTACAGCTTAAAATAATACTGCATATTTAATGAAAAATAAAAAATGCATTTATAGCTAAACACTAATAGTAGATATATAGTCGTTTGGTCATATTAATCCCATTTTTTAAACTGTAAGAAATTATTTGGCATATCTTCCACAATTGTATATAATTTTATTTAAATGGTAAAACGCTAGAGATTTCTCCTGATTTTCTTTATATTTTTCTTCACAGGTATTTAGTCTATTTAAAAAAATTGAAACCTTTATTTGTTTAAAATTTGGACTTTTCATTTTTAGAAATAGTCAACAAACATGAAATCTGTATGTAACAAGTGGAAAATTTATACTTTTCTTTTCAGAGTTGATTCTGGAGTAAAGTTTCTGAATATTGCCTTATAGCAGATCTTATTATTTGAGGCTTTTTTGCTGATGCTTCTCTCCTCTTCTATGAACAGTCCACTATGCTAGTTCCCAGGTTGATGTAACTAACCAGCCCTCCTTCCTCCTCATTAACTTATATCTTATAGGACTATCCTATCACTTTTGCTATTTTCTCTTCTCTAAAGATATAGCACTGGTGTCCACCAGTTGACACTTTGTGATGCCTCTGAGTGTTTTGTCTTTCACATCTCCCTTCTTCAGAACCATGCAGTGGTTCATTCAGTGTTTTATTCACTGGGCTCTAAACTTACACCATTCTACTGTAATACTTTATTTATTCTTTTAAACAAAATCTTGTATTCAATACAGTGGATCAATATACTCATCATATCTGATTTATAATTTCTGGTCAACTCAAAATTCTAGTAACATTATTATTTATTCATAATATTTTGAATTCAAATTTTTTCACTTGCTGATTGCTTTAATAGACTTATATCAAGGGTTTATCATTCAAGATCCTAGAAATAAAACAAAAATTAATAATATATGATAAAATTAAAAATTTTAATTAAATCACTAATATTGAAATTTACATGCAAAATTTTGTTTATGTCAGCATCTTTATTGTGAACTAAAAGTAACTGATATTTGATAACTCTGAAAAGAGGTGTATAATTAAAAAGATTTTCTGCTTTTCTCTAGGATATTCCTAAATTTATCTAGGAAAATGTTAAGGAATCCAATATAAATTTGAAGCATCCTTTCTTGTTTTTTTTAAATCTAGATTATGCCATTGGCAAATGTACTAATTTTGAACATATTAAATCTTCATGAAATATGTAAATCTTCAGGCCCCTCTTTCATTTTTTTTATTGAAAATGAATTATTCTCTCATACATCTCAGCCAGTTTACACTCACTCAATTCACTGTATCTCTACCCACCATCTCCTCTCATCTCTGTATACACTCCTTGTTTCTTTCCCTTAAAAAATGAGACCTCCAAGAGACAACAACCAAGCACAACAGAGTAAGTTACTGGAAGACAAGGCAAACCTCTCCTATTGAAGCTTGACAAGGAAGCACACTAGAAGGAACATATGCCCATTAACAGGCAGAAAAGTCTGAGACAAGCATTCTCCCACTGTTATAATTCTCACAAAATACAGTCAGAGAAAATGGTGCATGTGGTTTATAAAATAAAGTTTTTAAGAAATATATCATGAGTCTGATATTTAAAAATCTTTATTACTTGTTCCCTTTTATGATATCAGATGAAGAAGACCCTTTTTATGACATTGATAATTACCAACCAACTGTTTTTCAACAATATGTAGATACAACAGAAGAACAAATAGAATGCCAGTTTTGGACAGGAGAATCTCTGAACAAGTCACAAGTCCATAATTTCATGAAAGAAAACAGTAATGATGATGATTCTGAGGACCCAGATCTAAAGCATGACCATTTATATTTTGCAAAACTTCTTGGAGAACAACATATGAAGAAAAATCAAAAGGAAATGAAGAATGAACAATCTGAGTCTATGTTTAAGAGACCTTCTAGATCAGAAGCTAATGCAAATGACACATTTATGGCAGTTCCATCTACCAGAAGTCAAACAAGAAAAAGACACAGGAACCCACCATATTGGAGAGAAGGATCATGGATAGAAAGTAAGTTGTGTAAAATGACAAACTGGTAGTCCATAATATGAAAATGTTTTACTATAGATTTGAGAGACATAGTAGGAAGAGTCATTTGAAAGAGAACAAAATGCATGAAGAAAGGAGAAGTAATTGAGAACACAGCCAGCATACTGGAAATAAAAAAAACTGAGAATAAAAAAGCAGGGACATAGAAAAATGAGAAAAGTCAGATTCTAAGTAATATCAGTAGCTGGGGAAGGAAATATCCTAAAGACAGGTATGGAGGCCTTGAAATGTACTTGTGAGCAGGGATTAGGTTAATTTAGAGGCTAGCCTGGACCTTGATATGCTCACTGAAAATTGATATACAATTTTTATTAGCGATAAACACAATTATTTCTTCTGGAAGCCAGGGAACTGGCTTTACAAGTTTTTGACATATGCTGGCTTTTGTCAACCAGCCTGAATCCCTTTTTAATTCAGATAAGGCTCATTTCTTGATGTTTAGACTCCTTTTTGGAGTTTGAATTTTCTGTTGTACATGATGCAAGTCACCCCTAAATTCTCAGAGTAAAATGCTGTAAAATCATTTTTTCCAATTTCTCCAGTAAAGAATAACTATTTAGTAGAATGAGTTCCAGACAACTGTAAATTTATGACATAGAGTGTTTATTAACTTTTTGATAGTCATTTTTAATGGAATGTGATGACATATCCATATACTTTTGATAATCTTCAATATTGTTAAATGATTATCATTTTGCATATATTCTACCTTTATTTTTCTTCTTTGAAGTGTTAGAGGTACTTCAACAATCTCAAGAAGCGTAGCATTATAATAACCAAGAAGCTCTTACCTATAGGCAATTGTGAATAAGTGGGAGGACACTTTTAATCTTGAAAAGTAATTGTGAGCTGCTAAAGCTAAATGTAGGCAACATAATATTACTTACCTACTTTGGAGCAATGCAAAATTCTTCTGGTTTCACAAAATGCAAATTATACTTCCACAGTAGAATTATCTTGGCATAAATTCAGTAATATTGATGTTTAAAAAAGTGTTCTCACAATAGAAATTATATTTTTCTTAAAATATAAAATATTAATTATAACTACCTGTCAACAATGATTAAAAGAGTCTTTATTTTTAAAATAGTATTATATAAATCCAATAGAGCACACAAGAATGCTTTAGCTTCTTCAGAATACTGTTATCCTGTTATATGCTTTGTTAGGTACAATGTATTTATTTTGATGTTATAGGAAATTTATGTCAACTCAAAATCATCAAAACATTAAGAGGCATGTGGAAAATACAACAGAGATTTCTTCTCTGAACATGTCTTTATCCTCATTAGCATTTATTTAGTCAAATGTTAATGAGGTGTACGACTGAAGGTTTATCTTTTGTCTTTCCTAAGGTTTAAATAGTCATTAAAAGTAAAAAAAAAAAAAATCTGGTGACTGCCTTAGATTATTACTTTGCTAAAACTCTATGACCAATATTATATACAGTTGAATGAGTTCATTTCATCTTATAAAATAATTATGATACCACTTACATTCTGATATGCTTATCAATTGTTATAAACTACTTTCCCTTTATTATTTCTTTCCAAAAATAAAACTAAAAAAAGATAATTTCTACTTTAGATTATGGAAATTAGTTATAGGATCTTTAAGTGTTAATTCATTATGACAAAATGTGTGTTAAAAACACTTATCACAAAAGACATATTCAAGTGATTTTAAATCCATATAAACCTTATTTCATTTTTCATAAAATAAAATAGTCATATACTAAGAAGATAACACATATTATCAAAATCATGTTAGTAACAGAAGTAAGTTTAAGAGATAAAAATTACATAATAATATGACTTAAATTACAAAACTAATAGTAAATCTTACTTGCAGTATATCTTATTCGACCATATTAATATCTTGAGTCTGAGATATAAGAAAGTGGCATTTTGACATGCCTTTTACAATTACATATTACAAAGAAACCCCTTACATTCTTCTTTGTGTTGTCTGTATCATAGATGGTATAGTGGATAAGCTAGCAGTGTATTTTCATAACTATACATATCTTTAATCTCTAAGTACTGGAAATGCTGTCAGCTATCTTTTCCAGGCATGACTTACCCTAGACTCTTTGATCAATTATTTCTGCTCATCACTCTACCGAGGAGCTATTGAATCTCACTCTAACATGACTTAGACAAATTTCCACCAAGTGAAACACTGAACTATTGTCATTCAGCATTTTTCCTCCAAATACAATTATTCTGCAGGCTGTGACTCTGAGAATAATTCCATGACACATAGCTTGGGTTCCCATAGCGGGCTATGTAGGAAGAAAACTTTTCTCTTTGTCTCTGAATTCATCTATATTGAATCAGCAAGAGTCTGGTTTTTTGAACATTTTATACAATCAATATTTTCTTAGAATTTCATATAGCAGTATACTTATAGTTCTATCATTTCTAACTCTCACTTTCCCCAAAAGCTCCACATATAGATTCCTGACTCCTCCTTTTCATATTCATGACCACTCTTTTAAATACATATATACATGATTTTGATAATATGTGTTATCTTCTTAGTATATGCTAATTATATGTATTAATGAACTACAGAGTAAATATATTGATTCTCATATGTACATGTATATATGGCTGGAAATTTGGATTGTAAACTGGATGACCTATGACGTGGTTCTCATTCAAGGAAGAAACTATTCAAAGTCTGTTAGCATCTCTTGACTGTCTATAGTTCTTTTTCTAAGACTGGAACTTTCTAAAGCTTACCCTATCACCATTTGCATGGTGAGGTTATTATGTATCTTGTTTAAGTAAGTATTTTTGAAAAAGGCTTCCTGTAGTTATTCCCATAAAATACTGAAAACAAAGATTTTCTGGGCACTGTTCAAGCATGTATACCTCCAAACTACAGATGTACCCCCTCATTTTATATTTCATTGTATCTTATACTTGCCTAGTGATATGTATGTGCTTATTTCATGTGTTTTTAAATATGCTTTATTTTCTCTTGTTATTTTTTACTTTTCACCCCTCTCTCTGGTAATACATATACTTACTGTTGGTTTCACACATGAGATCAAACACACACACTACCAGTGCCACACTACAGTTTATTCAGAGGAGTTGCCAGGTGAGTATAGGGGCAGAGAAGCAAAAAGGAAAAAGGACTTTCACTTGGCAGCTCACTTTAAGAGAACGTGTGGTCACAGATTTATGTGCCCTCCTTATGTAGCATGTTCTGCCAGTGCTATGTTGGCTTTATCACATGGCACTGGCATTCTTACACTTATTACATGGGTTCTTCTCTCTTTTCCCCTCTCCCTCCAAAATTTCTTTTACTTATCATACTATACAAATTTTCTCAGACTCACTGTTCATCTAGATCTCCATCTCCAAATTTCTTAGTTGTACTTACTTCACATTGCTTAATTGGCAATGAGCTTATCATAATTAACTGTTTACTTTTTTGTTATTGAAAACCATGTTTTCTGATATCACTCACCATATTGGATAGCTTCCTTCATTGTTACCAGAGAGTTAGTTCTTGGAAAATATACCAGTCCTTGATTGGGAATAATCTGCAAACATTTTTGTTCCTTTTTTATTACTGTTATTTGAAACAATTTCAAATCACTGTTATATGCTGACTATGCTTTGGAGTTTCTTTTATATCTTGTTTATTTGATAATCATAAGTGTGTATAAACAATTATTTGTAGTATATGTATAGTGGTATTTTTAAAAGTCTGGTTAACCTCTTTTTGTATTATTAAAATATGGCAGATAGTGAACTATGCTAACACCAATTTTGGACAGCAACACTTTACAATAGTTTAAACAGTCCCAATGTAAGTAGAGTAGTAACTGGTAACCTGTATAACACAAACTTGATTTCATGGAACACTATTGTTTGCATTTTTTTTTTCAGGAGAACAGGAAGAAAATAACCAGAGGCAAATTGAATATCCCCAATCTGATTCCATGTTTAAAAAAGCAGGTGTTTCAGAAGAAGATGAACATGAAATGTCGATGGTATATAATAGATTTCAAGGAAGAACAAGAAGGAGGACTCCAGGACTTCCAAAAGACAACGATTGGATTAGATGTCAGTAATCTTTAAATTTCTGAATCCAATACTTTGGATATTTCTGTAAAATATATTACCTGAGATTTTAAAGCATTTTAAAGTAGATTAGTCTCTGATATGTTCTACTTATTAGCACCATAAACATTTCCTTAACATATAAGAATATCTGAGTTGCAAACTATAGGTATTTTTTCACAAGTTTTCTGAGAAAAATATTATCAAAGCATTGTAAGCAAAAGTGTTTCTATAGGAGTGAATTTTTATAATTTTATTTTTTATTATAAATTAGAAACTGCATACTATTATAATTAGTAAATAGTGATAGTAACCTATTGTTAGACAAGCTTAGTGCATCCCAGTATAATTTTGATATGCACTTAGGTCCACAATGGCAAACGATATACACAATTTTTAATTGCACTTGTTGATCACTTGTATTTCTTTTTTTGAAAAGACATACAAATAAAAATCTATATCAACAAATGAAATTTTGTATAATATGTTCTCCAAATAGATATCTGTTAATATCTGTAAAATAATTTTGGTTGTGATAATGGGTAATACCTGAAGTTATGTTAATTCTATACAGTGTGATAAGGTCAATCATCTTATAAATAAAAAGAATGACATTCAGCATATTCAGATGACCCACACTATAGTTGTTGCTTTGCTTAAAAATGATACTCAAAACTAAGAATTAGTTTTTCTCTCTCTGAGAGCAATAATGAATATCACTATGTAATAAATGCCCACTATAATGTTTTATTTTCAGCTTCTTATATTTTCAATGAATCCAAGTGAACAGTAAGCCTAGATAAAAGTTATAAACTAATAAATATTAAGTGATAAGTAAATTTTAACATTGATATTAATTTATTTTGAGTAGAACTTATCTTTGAGACTATACAGATTGATCAGCAGCTAAGTTCACCAAGTGTTTTTCCAAAGGACTGGTGTTCAAGTTATAGTTCCTATTTTAGACACCTGACTATGATTGTAGATTCAGGCGATCTGGATTATTGGTACCTCCAACAGGCATCTGCACATATGAATCATACAATCCCACAGATAAATACCTGTGTGCATAACATAAGTAAAACTCTTACAAACATTTTTAAAGCTTTATAAATTATTTTTTAGAGTTGTATCTTGAGTAGATGCTTCTCCATGGTGACATAGAGGATTCTGAAACATTGAAGAGACGTGCGCTCTTATTCACTTTGAATTTCAATACATTTGTCTAGACTAAACTAAGTTATTTTAAAGACAGTTTTGAAATCCCTTTGTCTTTACTTGTAAACTTAAATTTTCATACTTTGCAAAAATATTGATGTTAAGTAAATTATAAATCAAATTTACATTAAATATTGAAATCTTTAGATATTTTCAATTTTGGAAACATTCTCAAAGCAGCTTTTTTTCTAATTTTGACATTTTTTCTCATTAACTTCCACTTTATGCTTACAGGTGGAGCAAAGGCTTCAGATGTTGTATCTACAGGTGATTCTGAAAGAGGCCACTTTACCTCTTTTCAACAATCTGAAAAAAAGACAAAAAGTAAGAAAGTGGAGTTCAGGGCTTGGACAACAAACAATGATGATATCAGTGGAGGGATGGGATTTACCTTCAATAATGAGAATTCAAATCTCCTAAATGACCATGCATTACTTTCAGGACTTAGCTGTCATGACAGTAATAGAGATGAACAGAAGCAAGTGGATCATCAACAACTGGAGTCAACATGTGTATTTCCTTTTTTGACAGAAGAAAATGTACCTGAAAATTTAATAGAAGATCCATTTACTAGCGATAGAAATATCAGAAGTGAGAGTCTAGAGTTTGTAATAGCTGATGAAATTACTGAAAGTAGGCCACCTCAACCTATTCAGCATTTATCACCGGAAACTTTCTCACATCTTACCATGCCTGATCCTTTGTCTAGTGTTAGACCAGTTTTACCACTGAGAGACGATTTCAACATATCTGAGTTTCAAAGAAGATATTTTTCTACAACTTCTCCAACAAGAAAACACACAGAGCACACTGCTCATGTAGATCAGTCTACATTTGTAAGAGCAACTAACATTTTTCCTGTGCAAATTAATACAAAAGAACACACAGACATATCTTTACATTCTAATTGGGAAAATGTGCAGAATTCTGAAATAATTTCTGTTGCTCAAACTTCAAATACTGATTTAAATTTTACAGTAGCTACAGCTTCTGATGAAACATCAAAGCAAATCATGACAGAAATTTTTGAAGGAGAACGTGTTAATTCCATTGAGATTGATTTAGAGGCTTGTGACTCATCTTCAAGTCAAAATAGTAGAAGAGTTTATTCTGAGGACTGTAGTATTCCTAGATCTGTTTCTAACTCTGTTTCACATTCTACCAGTAATGTTAGTACAAATCACTCATGTATTTCTTCATCAAGAAGCAGTCAACAGTCTTTGCCTATTCCCAATTTTATGGACAACACTATCATCATGAATAGATTTTTGCCAGTTCTATTCCAAATAAGTGATGACAGTAATGAGCCAATTCTACTTGTTGATGATCCCTCTACTGCCCTGCAAGAAACACGAGTTACAAACCAAGAATATAATGATAGTGATTCCTGGCCATCTTTACCAGATTTTTCCAACTTCAATGATATTCATAATAACCATCCTAAAGGACTTACCAAAGAACAGATTAAAACTTTACCAACAAGGAATTTTTGTGAAAATGATGAATTAAATGCCTGCAGTATTTGTATTACAGAATACATAGAAAGCAGTAAGATTCGCATTCTACCTTGTTCTCATGAATATCATGTTGAATGCATCGATCACTGGCTATATGAAAATGCTAGCTGTCCTATTTGTCGCTGCAAAATAATAAATCCCGATGATAGAGAAATTTTTTTTTGAGGTCTTGATCTCAGATAAATAAATTTTTCTGGCGAAGAATGAACAATTGTCATGTTCTGTCTTAATTTGTGTTTCTATAAATTTGAAAAATACTGTGACCAAAAGGCAGCATTAGCAGAAAAGATTTATTTGGTATGTATGTCCACCTAGAACAGCCAAGGGAGGAAATTAAGGGAGCAACATAGAGCTGTGTGCTGATGCAAACACAGTGAAGGAGTTTTCCTTACTGCCTTACTCTTCATACAGCCTTCTTTCTTATACAACAAACAATGAGCTGGACCCACCTCCATTAATCACAAATTAGGACATAACTTATAGGCTTATCTGCCTGTAACCAAATTTTTTTTTGAGGTTTGCTAAACTCAGGTGACTCTAGTTTGTATCAACTTGACAAAAACTAGTCATCAAAATTGATGACTTGTCAACTTGGCACATAAATATTACATAAACATATTTTTCCTTTCTTGTTGCCTACAGAATCTCAATATTTATATTGTAATGTATAGCATATTACAACCTTTAAAAATTTCATAGACTTTCTTTATTAATTTGAATACTTCAAAATTTATCTTCTTAATTTTCTCCTTAAAATTCCAAAACCTCTTTATAAGATGAATGTCTCTCAAATCTGAGATCTACCAAAATCAAAACAAGTTAAGTATTTTACATTGTTTGGTCTCAACTTCTCTCCATGACCCTTCAAATTTGACATTTCATTTGTTACTGAGGCTGCATCTTCACAAATAGCTTCTTACAGTGCCTTGCCTCCTCTGTTCTCTATGATCCCTTTATGACTTCAAATCCAGTAACATCTAAGATATTTTACACTTCCCAAGTTTGGCTATCAATACATGGTAGAATGTTAACAGTCTAGAACATAGCTTCTATGTGTTGACACTGAGGAAACACTTCCCAGAATATTTCACCTTAAAGATGCTGGGCTTTTGTAATGTTAACTTCTCATCTCTAGCTGACCAGCATCAATTATCCCATTAAAGCAAATTTCACACCAGTGATGCTGATCACTTCTTAATTACACATAACTCCATCTTCAGATGAAACACAGATAATTTTTGTGTTTTTAATTAAATAATTAACTAATTAATTTTTTCTTAGCTCAATCACAGTTGCCCCTCCCTCATCTCCCCAAGTTGTTCTCCTCAACCTTTCCTCTTTCTCCTTATCCTCAGCAACTCTTTCTTTCTTTTTTCAGAAGAGGACAGGTCTTTCTTGTATACCATCCATGTATGACCTATTAAGTTGCAGTAAGACTAGGTACCTCCTCTTTTATTATGGCTGGATAATGCAGTTCATTAAGAGGAAAGGGTCACAAGAGCAAGTAAGGGAGTCAGAGACACCCTTTCTTCTCAGTCTTATGAATCCCACAAGAAGACCAATTTCCATAACTGTAACTAAAATATTTACACACGGGCTTGGTCCATCCCGTTCAAGTTCTCTCCTTGGAGATTCACTCTTTGTGAGCCACAATGCACCTGTTAGTTGATTCTGTGGGTTTTCTAGTTGTATCTTTGGCTCCACTGATTCTCATAATCCCACCTTCACCTCTTCTGTAGTAATCCCAAGGTCTACCTGATATTTGGCTGTGGGTCTTTACATTTGTTTCTACCAAATGCTGAAAAAAGCCTCTATGATAGCAATGGGGCTAGGCCATGGTCTTTTAGTATAACAGAATAGCATTAGAAATCATTTAATTAATTTTTCCAAGTCATGTTTTGTTCTACCATAGGTCTTTGGTCTGTCCAGCCTCTGGGTCATGGCCCTTTCAGCCTTGTCAATGATGGCCTCATTTTAATGGTATGAGTCTCAAGTTGATTTGACCTTTCCATAATTTTTGCTCCAACTTTGTCCTAGAATATTTTGTAAATGGTAATGTGTAGATTTAAGGTTTTGTGGCTGAGTTGGGGCCCAATTTCTCCAACTGGATGTCTTGCATAGTTACAAAAGACAGCTGATTCAAACTCTTTATTGCCTTTTGCTAATAGTCTTAGTCAAGGTAACTCTCATAGATTCCTGGGAGATTCCAATGCAATTGATTTTTAGCTCATTCCAGAGATGGCCCTGAATCAGTTGTCTTTTTTAATACTCTTTCAATCTTTCCAGTGCCCAATCCCTTTTATTCACATAGTCACATCTAAGCCCCTCATTTCATCCTCCTGTGATGTCTACTCTATTTTCTTATTCATAGTAAGGTTCATGTGCCCAACTTTGTATCTTGCTTCTTACTTTCTTTCTTAGGGTCTATGGTGCATGGTTATCCTTTACATCTAGTAGCCACCTATAAATGAGTACATATAATGTTTGTGTTTTACAGTCTAGGTCACCTCACTGAGCATAATCTTTTCTTGTTTTCTCCATTTGTCAGAACATTTCATGATGTCATTGTCTATTAACAGATGAGTAATACTACATTGTATAGTTGAAACAAGTTGTTAATCCATTCTTAGATTAATAAACATCTAAGATATTTTCAAGTTTTTACAAATAAAGCTACTACAAACATTGTTGAGCAAGTGTCATTGTTATTTGGTAGAACATTCTTTATGTATATGTCAAAAATGGGATAGCTTTGTCTTGAGGTAAGTAGATTCTGAATTTTCTGAGAAACTCATATATAGATTTCCAAAATGGTTTTACAATTTTGTGTTTTTACCACAAATGAAGGAACATTACACTTGTTCCATATCAGCTCTAGAATAATTGTCTTTTCTGTTTTTGTTTGATCTTAGCCATTCTGAAAGGCAGAAGACAGAATCTCAGAGTTATTTTAATTGTAATTTCATTTATAGTTAAGGACAGTATATATTTTTTAAGTGTTTATAAGTCTTTGAACTGTTCTGACTAGAATTTTCTATTTAAATGTGTGTTCCATTTTTAAAATTGTATTATTTAGTTTTTTGATTTCATTTCTAAAAAGATAGTTATATATTTTAGAAATCAATTATCTGTCGGATGTGGGATTGGTGAATATCTGTTCCCATTCTGTACATTGCTGTTATGTCCTATTGTCAGTACCCTTTGCTTTATAGAAGTTACACAGTTCCATGAGGTCCCATTTATTAATTTTTGCTCTTAATGCCCACAAGACTGGCATTCTGTTTATTAAATTGTCTTTTGAGTCAATGCACTCAAGGTTATTTCCTGCTTTTTTTCTATTAGGTTCCTTGTATCAGAATTTATGCTGAGGTCTTTGATCTACTTGCATTTAAGTTATATTTAGGGAGACAAATACAGATCTTTTTTATCATCAGTTAAACTAGCAACATTTGATCAACAGGCTATCTTTTTCCATAGGTTATTTCTGATTTCTTTATCAAAATAAGGTGCCTATAGGTATACCTAGATCTTTTATTCAGTTGCTTTGATCAATCACTTTGATTTTATGCCAATACCCTATGAATTTCATTACTATTTTTTTGTAATACAGCTTGAACTCAGTTATGGTGATTACTCCAGAAGTTCTTTTGTTATACAGAATTGTATTTAAACTATCCTTGAATTTTTTCATTTTTCAATATAAAGTTGAACATTATTCTTTCCAGTTCTATAAAGAATTGTGTTGTAATTTTAAAGGGAATTGCTTTAAATATATTTCTTTGGTAAGATGGTTATTTTTACTACATTAACACTATCAATTCATGAGCATTGGTGATCTTGACATCTTTTGGTATGTTCCTCAAAGTCTTTTCTTCAAAGACTTGAAGTTTTTGCCATACATGTTTTTTACTTGCTTGGTTAGAATTACACCAATATATTTTATATTATTTGTGGCTATTGTGGAGATTGTTGTTTCTCTGTTTTCTTTTTTCTCATCCAAATTATTATTTGTATACTGGAGGACTATGGATTTGTTTCAGTTTATATTGTATCCAGCAATTTATCTAAAGGTGCTAGTAGGCTGTAGGAGGTCCTTTGTAAAATTTTTGGGATTGGTTATGTATACTGTCATATCATAAGCAAATATCAATACTTTTACTTTTTCTTTCACATTTCTATGCTCTTGACCTGCTTTAGTTGTCTTATTTTTAATTAAAAACTTCAAATACTCTAATGAAGAGATATGGAATGTGTAGGTAGCCTGCCTTGTCTTTGATTAGTAGAATTCCTTTGAGTTTTTCTCCATTTAATCTTATATTGTTTTTCAGCTTGCTGTTTACTGCTTTTACTATAGCTAGATATATTCCTTTCAAACCTGATTTCTCTAAATCTTTTATCATGGAAAATGTTTTTCAAAGTCAATTTTATCATCAAATAAAATGATTATGTGTGGTTTTGTTCTTTTAATTTCTCATATGGATTACACTAACAGTTTTTCTTTGTTGAAAAATCCTAAATCTTCAGGATAAATTCTACTTGAAAATTGTATAATTTAAACGGCCATCCAAAGAAACATACCCTGAGCCTGAAAGATGAGCTAAAGAAACACCCTGACCCTAAGATCAAAGCTAATTGACTAGCCGTCAAACCAGAGCCTAAAGTTAAAAAGTTAAAAGTTCAATGATTGAAATCTGATCAATTAATACCCTGAAAAAATGTCGGCCCCTAAGAAACCTGTATGTAATGTTGTACCTGTACAGTTTGGAGCTGTCTTTTTCCACCATGGTAGAGGTAGTCACTCCCCTAGATTCTTCCTTCTTAATAAAACTTTTGAATGAGATTTGGGTAATGACATTCATTCACTGGAGTGAAGAGGTACAGAGAAGTAACAGCTTTTCCTAAAACATAGCAGAGTGGTAATGGCTGTCACCAGAAAGAAGTAGAACTGGTACATCTTTGTGGAGAATTTTCCTTAGCAGAGCAGATTAGAGTTATAATAGTTTCTTCAGAACAGGAGAAATGCTATGTTCCTTTGGTGAAATCATCTCCCCCTGAACAGAGATGTAAGTATTGTATGTTTTCTAATAGCTAAAAAAAATTCCTTCAGAGATATAGCACTTACAGATATTGCCAGGCTTCTGACACCCAGGACACTTTTACCTCCACAGCTCTAACACAATAATGTTGGGTGAGCTTTTTGGTATGTTCTAGGATTCAGTATGCAAGTATCTTATTGAGTATTTTGCATCCATGTTTATGAAAAAAATTGGTCTGTAATTCTCTTCCTGTGTTGAGTATTTGTGTGCTTTGGGTATCAAGGTTATTGTGACCCCATGAAATGAATTTTTAATGTTACTGTTGTTTTATTTTGTAGAATAATTTCAGAAGGGTTGATATTAGCTCTCTTTAAAATACAGGAGAATTCTCTGCTAAAATTATCTGGCGATGGGCATTTGGGAGGTGATGGGAAATTTTAGCTACTAATTCTATTTTCTTTGGTGTTATAAGTCTGTTTAATTTGTTTATCTACTCTTGACTTAAATATAAGTAGTATCTATCAAAATTTATCTACTTCTTTATATTTTCTAGGTTTTCTGGAGTACAGAGTTTTGAAATATGACCTAATAATCCCTTGAATTTACTTGATGTTTGTTTTTTATCCTTTTCCTTTTTGAATTTGATAATATGAATATTATTTCTAATTTTTGGTTAGTACAGATAAGGAATGTCTTTGACATTGATGTTCTCAAATAATTAATTCTTTGTTTCATTGATTCTTTATATTGTTCCCTTTGTTGCTGTTTTATTGATGTTAGCCCTCTGATTATTTTCTACCTGCTACCCCTTTTGGGTATGTTAGCATGTTTTTTTATTTGAAGCTTTCAGGTATAATCATGACTAAAATAAAAATAACAGAGGAATTAGGGTGATCATGTCTATAAAATGTCTCTAATTCCTCTTTCAATTTTATTTTACACATTCATTTATTTATTTTAAGTTCTGCCTATTGCTTTACCTACTTTTCTCTTCTCAATCTGTCCCCATCTCCCTTTTGTGTTCTATATCTTCATATCTACTTCTCCTTTTTTTCCAGAAAATTTCTGGCCTCTCGTGGAGATCACCAAAAATGACACTTAATGCTATAAACATACATTTTAGCCCTGCTTTTATTGTGTTCCATAAACTAGAGTATTTTGTGTACTAATTTTCACTGAATTCTAGGAAGTCTTTAAATTTTTATTTCTTCCTTGATCCAATGATGATTCAGTGGAGAGTTATCTAGTTTTCATGACATTGTATAATTTCTGTTGTTTCTGTCATTTAAATCCAACTTATTCTATGGTGGGGTAGTCTGATAAAATAAAGTAGGTTATTTTAAATTTTTTGTTTCTGTAAGGAGTTTCTTTGTGGACAAGTATATGTTTAATTGTGGATAATGTTTCACGAGGTCCTAAGGGGAGTTTTAATTGTTTGTAGCTATCTACTAGGTCCATTTGAGTCATAAAATCTGTTTGATCTATTATTTCTCTGTTTAATTTTTGTGTGTATTGCCTGACTAATGGTGACAGTTAGGTATTAATGTCTTACAAAAAGTGTGTGATTTAACTTCTACTGATGTTTATTTTACAAACACAGTTGCCCTTGCTTTTAAGGCATACATGTTAAGAATTGCAATGTCCTCTTGGTAATTTTTTTCTTTTATAATATTACATGTCTTTTCCCATCTTTTTAGATTAATTTTGGTAGGAAATTAATTTTATTAGATATAGAACAACTAAAAAAGTTTGCTTCTTAAGTTTATTTGCATGGACAATCTTTTCCCAAACTTTTATTCAGAGATAATGTTTATCTTTTTAAAACAGTATCCAAAAATTTTACCTTAATGATAGTTCTCTCAGTAATCATTGATAATTTCTCATCTCGATCTGGCCAGCATAAGTTATAACATCAAAGCAAGTTTCACTTTAGTGGTGCTAGTCACTTTTTAATTATACATGACTCCAGCTCCAGATGACCAGATACCACAAATTCTTAATATAGAATATCACACAAATAGCCTCAATGTTTTCTTCCCTATGAAACTTCACAGACTAGCCCTTATATTATCTGAAATCTTCTCATTATCCTTATCTTGTAACATTCTACAGGAAAACTCACTTAGTCCAAAATACTTCGTGAATACCAAAATTCTTCCTTACTTCTACCAACAAATAAATGATTCACTCTGTTGAAGCCATAAATCACTTCTGGAACTATTTTTTATTAATCTGCATTTATAATGCTATGATAAAACACTATGATAACAATTAAGATAAGGGAAGAAAGGGTTTATTTGGCTTACATATCCTGAGTCACAGTCTGTTGATAGAAGACATAGCATTAACTCACTCCAGTCAGAAAATTATAAGTAAATGCTGATGCAAAGACCATTGGGTAGTGCTGATTCCTGGTATGTTCTTTATAGCTTTCTTAGCCTCCTTTCTAATAGGACTCAGCAGCACTAGCCAGGAGTGTCTCTAACAAACTTGGGCTGGGCCCTTCTCCATAAATAACTAATTAATAAAACACCCGAAAATCTTGTCTACAGTCTTGTTTTTTAGATTTATTTTTGCATTTGAGGTTCTCTCTTCTCAGATTTTGTGTGAAATTGATGTAAGAACTATCCAGCCCACTTGACTGGAATTTTAAATGCCTGATATGATTCATCGGCTCCAGAAGAAAAATTTGCTATCCCAAGTATTTGTTTCTGAATTTAAAAAATTATTTTGTGTACCTTATCTTATAGTGAAATCTAATTTCACACCTTGATATGTCACTGGATTTCGAAAAGAACTTCAAGTGTGTCCAAAGTGGCAATGTTTCTGATTTAAGAAAGAGGTTCTGAAACTATGATATAGTACGTTTCAGATAGATCCTACAAGTATTATCTAATTAGATATGTCTCAGGTATGTTATATTCTTGGCCAGCATTGTCTGTGCTCATAAAAGTAGCAATCAATCCAAAAATAAATAAGAATTAATGCAAGAACATAATGAAAACATCCACTGTAAAATGAGGGTACTATTATCATCCTGGGCGAGGTATCACAAACCCAGGAAGATAAGCAAGGGATGTATTCACTCATTAGTGGACTTTAAACAAAAACGAGATGGGTCAGAAAAAGGAAAGGAGTTTGAACATGGAGATACATGAATAAAAAATGAGACTTTATTCTATGAAAATAAAAAAGTCTTAACACACTTTTCTTATTTTTTTTATTTTCCTGTAGCTTGTCTCATCCCTTCACAGCTTTAATTTTTTACTTCTATTTAAAATTCTTTAAGGTTTTTTTGAAAAATAGTTGAAACACATAAAGACTTTAATGGAATAGAATTATATATAAGTAAGGAAAATTGATAATGATAAAGGCATTACTATAATTGAAGAATTTTGTATGGCAAAAATTAAACCTTATTTAGAATACAACTGTGACATGTTTACTCACATGAGCACAATCTTGATTTAAAGATAGGTGATAGGTAGATAGATAGAGAGATAGAAAGATAGATGATATGAGGAGAGGAAGATGAACTACTTTTGAAATACTTCAAAGTAGAATTATAAGTATAGTTATACATGTATTAGAAATGACATAAAGAAACCTGATATTTTATATACTTAAATAGGTAGTAACATATAAAACATGAAAGATAATCAAAAAACAATGAGTATCCAGAGGCAATTGCAACAACATATTACATACAAGTTTATGGAAAATTTGTATTTCCTGTAGTCTAATGTACAGTATTCACAATAGAGAGATGCACAACAAGAAAAATGAGCTTGAAATAGATAAATACCACTGCCTAAATAAAAACAGAAAGTCAAAATGTGAAAAAATAAACTCACTGGCCTTATTTTCCTCAGTTCATCTGATGTTTTGTTGATGGTTCCCGGGTCAAATCCTTTATTCTTCTAAGACAATGTACCTGAGATGTATCCTTGTCCAGGAGCAACATTGCCTGGGAACTAATATTTAAACGATGATACTTCAAAGACATAATATATTATATACATAATTATACAATATTGGTATTGTGAGACACGTGATCCTAAAAACTTTACATAAAGGGTACTAAACATGTTTCATACTAGTAAACATTAAAACTTTTAGACTATAATTTTTAGTCAGCAAAATATACTAAATGAAAACATTGCTACCTAAGATGTTTTTGGTTTCATCTAAGAATTCTCAATGATGTGAGAATACAAATTTCTTTCTGAAACTAATTAATTTAATATCTTTATCTGTGTCTAGGCCACTTAACATGTTTTATAGAATTTATTACATAATCGTTTTTATATCTGCACTTTTAAGCTGTTAGTTTTCATGTTGACATATGTATTAATGTAGAATTTTCTAGTCTAATTCTACTAGCATTAGAGTTAGGAATCATAGTGCTTAACACTAAGAAATATGTTCAGTTTTTAGAAAGAAAGATAAATAAATATAAGATATAATCATTCTAGATATTGGTAAAGTTAAACCCAAGAGATAATGAGTGATACAATAATACAAAGTCTAAATTTATAAGCCTAAGTGCTAGCTAAAATTTTTAATATTTTATTTTTAATTGTGTATGTATAAACATAACTTTGTAGGAATATATATAATATAATATAATATAAATATATATATATATGTATATATGAGAATGCACTTCCCATAGATTCCTAAAGAAGGCTTAAGATCTTTTGGAGTTAGATTTATAGGTCTTTGTAAGCAACCTGACATGGTGCTAGGAACTGAACCAAGATCTTCAGGAAAAACTGTTTGTGCTCTTAAACACTGACCAGTCTTAGTAGTATCTGAATTTTTATCTAATAATACTAATTGCAACCTACAAGGGAGTGAGGTCTTTAAATTTATTTCCAGAGCTCAGAAAATTAAGAAACCACTGATAAGTATGTGATAACTGAATAACTATTTTTAGTAGCATGAATGAAAAAGGTCTAAGTACATTAAATAAAAGATAAACAAAAGACAACAAAGTAAAAAGTGTCTGTGTTAAACCACAAGTTTGTTGGTGTACCTCAGTGACAGAGTACCTTACATAGCATATGTGAGGCTTTGGATTTTAATATAAGAGCTTTCAGAGAAGAAAAACAGCTTTTTAAAATAAAGATATATTTCTTTTGATAAAATGATATTTATTGATTTAATTTTAGTTTGTTTCATAATAAGACTAAACTTGTATTATCAGCAATGGGTTTTGTGAATTGCCTGCTATTTTTACTTGTCACACTTTTGGGTAGATTTTTCTATAATTTATGATGCCATATTAACTTAAAATAAATATACATCTAGGTTGTTTCCAGGTTCTTGCTATTATGAATAATGCTGTTATGAACATAGTTGAGCTAATAATGTCTTTGGAATGTGACTGTGCATCTTTAGGGTATACACCCAGCTGTGGTATTGCTGGGTCCTTGGGGAGATTTATTCTCAGTTTTCTGAGAAACCGCCATACTGCATCCCAGAGTGGTTGAACAAGCTTATACTCTCACCAACAATGGAGGAGTGGTCCCCTTCCTCCACAACCTCTCCAGCATAGGCTGTTATCTGTGTCTTTTATCTTAGCCAATATGATAGGTGTAAGTTGGTATCTCAAAGTTGTTTTGATTTGCATTTCTCTGATGGCTAAAGATGATGAGCACTTTTTCAAGTGCCTTTCAGCCATTTTTAATTCTGCTGAAAATTCCCTTTTTAGTTCTGAACCCCATTTTTTGATTGGGTTATTCAAGGATTTGGGCTCTAGATTATTGAGTTCTTTATATATCATAGAGATCAATCCTCTATCACTTGTTGGGTTGGTGAAAATCTTTTCCCATTCTGTAGGCTGTCCTCTTGTCTTAATGATTGTGTCCTTGGCTTTATAGAAGCTTCTTAACTTCAGGAGATCCCACTTATTGATTGTTGGTCTTAGTGTCTGTGCCACTGGTGTTATATTTAGGAAGTAGTCACCTGTGCCAATTTGTAAAATTTTATTTCCCACTTTCTTTTCTATCAAGTTTAAAGTGGCTGGGTTTATGTTGAGGTCATTTATCCACTTGGATTTGAGTTTTGTGCAGGGTGACAGCCTCGGATCTAGTTGCATTTTTCTACACACTACCATCCAGCTATGCCAACACCATTTGTTAAAGATATTATCTTTTTTCCATTGAATATTTTGGGTTTCTTTGTCGAAGATCAGGTGTTCATAAGTTTTTAAGTTAGTGCCTGGATCCTCAATTCTATTTCATTGATCCACATGTCTGTCTTTATGCCAGTACCAGGCTGTTTTTTATTACTGTAGCTCTATAGTATAACTTAAAGTTAGGGATGGTGATGCCTCCTGAGATTCTTTTTTGAGCAAAATTGTTTTGACAATCCTGGCTTTCCTGTTATTCCAAATGTAATTGTGTATTGTTCTTTCAAGGTCCAAAAAATATTGTTTTGAGATTATGATGGGCAGTGCATTGAATCTGTAGATTGCCTTTGTTAGAATTGCCATTTTTACTATGTTGATCCTACCTATCCAATAACATAGGTGATTTTTCCATTTTCTGATATCCTCTTCAATTTCTTTCTTCGGTGATTTAAAATTTTTGTCAAATAGATATGTTACTTCTTTGATTTTAGTTATTCCATGGTATTTAATGCCATTTGCAGCTATTAAAAAGGGTGATGTTTCCCTTATTTCTTTTACAGCCCTTTTATCTTTAGGGACCTTGAATAAGTATATACAAGGATAGAAAAATGTGACTTCTTAATGTGACTTCTTTATTCATAATAAAAAGAAAATTGGAAAATAAATATATACATACACATGAATAAATGTGTAAATGACAGAGACAGATGTAGAAAAATGGTTATAACTAAAAGAGGGGAGATGGAAAGATAGGGAAGAGGGGGAAAAGGAAAAGAAAAGGAAATGACAGAGGAGTGGAGAAAATAAGAGAAGTAAGAAACTGGAAGCATATGATTACGAAATGGATAAAACTAACCAACTAGAAGATAAGTATTATTAAATATACTGTGATGCCTACTGAGTTTAGTTAGAATTTCTCACAAGGACATGAAGGGGATTATTTACTGGATCAAAAACTAATTATTCACAGAACAAAGATGACATCTCCCTTCTCGACATCAATAACTGCCAATAGTTTATAAAGTCAGAGAAAGATCATGTGGTCCTCCCCTCAAACTTTTGAAATGATCAGGGACTTAATCTTAAAAAAAATGTGGAAGAGACCTTGAATAAGGATATACAGGGATGGAAAAAAAAATTCAGAGGGAAAGCTGAACACAAAGAAAATATATGTGTAGCAATCTTATTTGTATTTCCACCCTTGATAAGCCATGCTTATGATTCTTATCCTCTGTATAGTTATTGTTAACTCTTCTGCATTTTAAATTATTTTTACTGTTTTTTTGATAAATACAAAATAAAGAAGGAAAAAAAAGAAAAAAATGTGAACATATAACTATAACTTATGTAAGCTTCTGAGTATAATTGCTGTGTTATGTAATGATGTTCCCATTATCTAGATCTTACATTCTGTTTCTGATCTGTGCTATGTTTCTTGTACCTAGGAGGAATTGAAATAACTATCAAATTTAACTTTTCAAAAAGTAGTTTCCAACACAATTTCTTGTGATGAAATATGGAATAATTTAAGGAAAAAAAGCAAAGTAACTATTTATGAGAATAACCAGTGCAGGGAAAGTATATTTAAATTATGTCAGAAGCTATTATATATCTAACACAGAAAGACATGGTATTCATACAAGAATATACATTCTGAAAGTGTTAAAAACAAATTTACTACTGTTATTGCAGCATAAATATAATAAAAATTGTACTAGAGATAGTATTATAATATAGACCACTCACTGAGATAGAAAAATGTCTTAAGTATGAGAAGTAAATGAAAGAATTAAGTACAATTTTTAGGTTTTCATTGCACAGAAAAGTAAGAATAATATATATCCACAATGAACATAAATTGATAAAATAATTTTCATAGAAATATCTTCATTATTGTTATCATGTCCTGGGAAAGCACTTCCAAGCACATACTGTAACTCCCTTCTCAAAAATTTTCTTTCTATTTTGCATACATATACACATATTATTAAGGTAGTTTAAGAAATAGTGTGTTTTTGTTGAATGAAATTGAGTAAAAAAAACAACAAATCCAATAATGAAACTATAGCATAGAGTGAAGTAAACATCATTGAAACAATCCACATCAATATGAGTAATGCATGCAATAATTCCTTCACAATCATAAACTATTCCTCTCAAAAACTAAAAAGAAAATACCTTAACATTCTTTAACTCAATACTAGAATGTTGTGAATCTTAAAAGTCTGTTAATTTTTTCATGATTTTTCACACAATATTTTATTTTGTGAACAAAAATGAGAAATTGACTTTTGAAATCTGGGTAGGTCTTGTTTGCCACATATAAATTGATAAATAGGTAGGTAGGTTGATAGATAGATATATAGATAAGTAGATAAATAGGTAGATAGATGGTAGATTGATAGAATCATAAACTTATGATCTGATAATCACTACATGTAACATTCTTGGCGTATTTGCTATGTTTTTATTGTTATAACAAGATTCCAAGACAAACAACTTAAGTAAAAATTTTGTTTCCTCTCACAATTTGAAGATATAATTCACTATGATATAGAAGTCAAGGCAGTAGAGCTCAAAATCAGGAATTAGAGAGACATTAGTTGCAAATACTAAGCTTCTTTTATACTTCTTATTTATTTAGTCCAGGATGCCAGGTAACAGAATTGTATCACCCATAGTTAAAGTTAGCCTTTTCACCTCAAATAAAACTGACTAGAGACTACCTCATAGGCATCTCCAGAGAGTGTATTTACAGAGATTCTAAACTATGTCAAGCTGACAACCAAGAATAGATATAATATTGATATTAAATTATTCAGTTATTTTCAAATTGATATTTCACAGATATTTATATTTGAAGCCTACTGAATAATAGAATATTTTCATACCATAATATGATTTATAAATTCACATTTTGTTAGAAATAATTATAAATAATTAAAACAATATATTAGGTTATCTTTTGTTTTATATGCTTTTAGAAATGTTGAAAATCAAAAAAAAAATGTAAAAACCTAGTATGATAACTGAACATCTAAACTATTAATGTATTGTTAAAACAATATACTTTTCTCTTTTTCACCTCAGGCACATGCATCTTTGTTTAATTTAAAAAATTGGAATGAGATTAAGGACATTGTATTTCATCCCTAAATACTTCATGATGTCTTTTGTACACTTAGGACCCCATTTTATAATATATCTATGATGATCATAATAACAAAGCTAACATTAATCAACCAATATCCACTATATTAAAATTGTCTTAACTTTATCCAAAATGTACATTTTAGTTGTTTTCATTTCCTGTTCCAATATGCTTCAAAGATCAAATATTGTTCTTTTGTTTTCTATGATCCTCAAGATAAGAAACTACTCTAAACTTATCATAGCATTGATTATTTTAAAGAATAGTTGTTAACTTTGTGCATGTGTGCATTTGTGTTTGTATGTATAATTTTATTCTTGTGCTTGTTTATTAGAGTAAATTCATGTGTATATTCAAAAGAATAGTTGTTAACTTTGTGCATGTGTGCATTTGTGTTTGTATGTATGTATAATTTAATTCTTGTGCTTGTTTATTAGAGTAAATTCATGTGTATATACAAGTGTGTGAAGTATAGAGGACATTCTCAGCTGTAATTAATCAGGAGCCATTCATTCTAGATTTTGAAAGAAAGTCTTTCAATGAGTTGAAGCTTAACAGTGATCTTACTTAGTTGGCTTTCCAAGGAGCCACAGGTATCCAGCTAAGTTTTGTGTTTGTTTTGCTTTTCTCCTTAGTATTGGGATTAGAAGCACATAGCAACACTCCCAAATTTTAACTTGTATCTTTCGAGTTTAACTCAGATCCCAATGATTACAAAGCAAACACTTAACTAAGCTATTGGTTCTCCATCTATGTTTGGAGGTCAAACTGACACTTTCACAGAAATCACCAAAGCTCATTGGAAAACATATTTATTTATATTGTGATTCATAACAGTAGAGAAATTTCAGTTATGAAGCAGC
Organism: Sigmodon hispidus; assembly: GCA_004025045.1. Lineage (NCBI taxonomy): Eukaryota > Metazoa > Chordata > Mammalia > Rodentia > Cricetidae > Sigmodon > Sigmodon hispidus. The sequence goes on along the minus strand of PVIH01013753.1, from coordinate 12,791 downwards.
AATAAAAACAATTTTGTGCTTTGTTATACATGGCTTTTCATTTTAGGCCATAAATCAGTGCAAAATCATGACAGAGACTTATTAGTTTGAATGCTTGACCTAGCTTAGGCATGTTTTTGGCTAGATCATTTGACCAACCTATTTCTCTTTATCTACATTTTGCCTTGAGCCATTTTACTTTTTTTTTCTTGTTGTCTCTATGTCTGGCTAATTGATGAATGCCTGGATGCTTGTGATTTTCTTGTTCTTTTCTCCTTATTCTTCTCTCATTATTGCTTTCTTATTGAGCCTAGATTTCTCCTCCTGTTTATCTGCCTGCCTTATGTAGTGATATATTGTATATTTAATAAAATTTGTCTGGAATATCACAGGACAGAATCAACCACAGTAAATTTGCACCCAGCTAATTTTTCTGGCAGGACAGGATAAGTGCTATCTTCACAGGTTCTCAGCCTGACTGGTTGCTCAGAATGGCTGAATTTCTGCCTTCTCCTGTCTTTCTCCCCTGCTATTTTGCTTCCTGGTTCAACTCTGATAGAGCTAGAATTAAATGTGTAAGCTACCACTGCCTGGTGTTAGGCCTTCAATGTATGGAGGTCCATATATATATATATATATATATATATATATATATATCTGTCTCCGTAGTGATGGCATGAAAGGCATGGGTCATCTCTCCCTGAACTTCATGGCTTGGCTGTGGGTGGTTTTGTCCTCTGATATTCCAAACAAATTTTATTAATTTTTTTATAAATTATACATTTTCTTCTGCCTAGATATTGACAATTCTGCTATTTATTAGACCTGTTACTTTCCTTAGGCAAACAAGTGAAACAAATGCAACACATCTTTTTTATATATTTTTCCTTTAAAAGTTTTTTTTTGTACATATTAACCATAGTTTCTATTTCCTACCCTCCTCCCTCCCACTCTCAGCTTTCCTCCACCCACACATCCAAGCATTCCTCAAATAGGATAAGGCCTTTATGGGTAGTCAATGAAGACTGGGATATCAGCTTGAAGCTGAACCCAGGATCTGGTCCCCCCTTGTATAAAAGCTGTGCATGGTATCTCTCTATAGAATGGGTTCTGAAAAGACCCTACATACATTAAGGATGGATCCTGGGCACACTGCCAGAGTTCCCACAAACTTCTCAAGCCACACAATAGTTATCCATATTCAGTACTGATCCATGCAATTTCCCCAGGTGTCAATCCAGAGTCAGTGAGCTCCCAATAGCTTGGTTCAGTTGTTTCCGTGCATTTCCTCACCATAGTGGTGATCCAATTGCTCATATAATCCTCTTTTTTTTTTTTTTGACTAGACTCCAGAACCTAAGCCCAGAATTTAGCTGTGAATCTCTGCAACTACTACTATAAGTTGCTAGATGATGGTTCTATGATAACCATTGGGGTAGTTATTGATTTGATTACAGGAGAAGGCCAGTTCATATACCCTCTTCACTATACCTTAAAATCTTAGCTAGAATCATCCTAATGGATTCCTGCAAGTTTTTCCCTAGACCCAACATGGTTTCTATCTCTCCTCCAAATCTACCATCCTGTTTTCTCATGTTATCTTCCCATTTGTCCTAACCTACCATGCTTTTAATTTTAACTAGGAGATCCTATCTATTTCCCCTTCTCTGAGAGGATCTTCCTAGCATCTCTAGGGTTGTGGATTATAACAAGCTTATCTTTTGCTTTATGTCTAGCATCTACTCATTTTGGGCACTAGATATTGGAGAAATTTTTACTTGTAATGAATCATATAAAGGGGTTATATGATTTATAAATTTATTTATTTATTTATTTATTAAAATGATTTATAAAGGGGTTATAAAAACACTCACTGATATAAATTGAACTGTAAGGCAATTTTTGGAGAGTAGAACTGTCTAACACTGTCATGGTACCAGAACTCTCTCTAAGAACAGGAAGAAAGGTCAGCATGCAATGTGGTTTTCAAAGGGGGCTGACCGCACCCTATTTAGGGTCTTGAGACTTTAAAGTTATGCCTCTAGGTCTCCCTCCATAACACCTAAATCCCACTATAACATACTATATTTGTCATTCTGTGTCTGGGTTTCCTCACTCAGGATGATTTTTTCCTAGTTCCATCTATTTTCCTGGAAATTTCAAGAAATACATTTTGTCTTAATTAAACAAGTGTAGGATAAACAAAATAACATGATTCAAAATTTAGAGTAATATCCTGTAGCATAAGCAAAATAACACATCTTTGCCTAGTGAAATAATATTCTACAACATTTCCCCCTTTCATTTTAATATAAAATGGTTTTAACTTTAACATAATAAAGCTACATACAAGAACTTTTGACAACTTAAGAATTACCTTTATAATATCTAGTCCATTTGCATTTGGCAAATTCATAGAAAATATTCCATTATTTATCCTATATTGATGAGTCCAAAACTTTGTACTAATTTACATTCCATCATAACCAAGGAACACTATTATTATCTAATGCTCAACCATATTCAAGACCCCAGAAAGATATAATATTACTTGAGCAAACAAGAAGTGCAGTGCAAGCCACTTACAAATCTACAGAAATGAAAGAGACTTCTGGCTACCTGGAAAGTCACACAAGATACATATAAACATTGGGACCTCTATTTTTTGGTCTACAGGCCTAGAATCTTTGGGAGACTCTACCATAAAGCAATATTTTTGAAGGATTTTCCTGCCTAGTCTCAGTAAATTTTAGCATTATTTATTGTTTGCGTCTTGCTTATTTAGTGTTTACTGCATGCTGTCAGCAGTCATGGCAAGAAAAATTTATTTCAACTGTGGATAACTTTAACATAATGAAAAGAAACTCCCTGTGTAGAATATTTAATGTACATTATTTTCTCTGAAGTAGAATGTTGCTGCCAGGAGTAGGCATGTCTCACTATTATAAAAAGCCTTAAGTTAACAAAACATTTTCATTGCCCCACTTTTCATATATTTGAAGTGTTTGAAGACCGTTATCTACCAAAAATATATCTCTGTATAATCTTAAAAACATTTCTAACATAAAGACAACTTTGATTACTATAGACAACTAAATACGAACCTACATTTAAAATTATTGTAGATGGCATATAATAATAGCTTTAAAAGGTTAGAGTTTATCTATCTTACATTTTCAAATGAACTATATAGATACAGTACCTTAAATAAAAATAAAAACATATGCAGCATGATATAGTATGTTATATTGCTTATGAATGTAAATTTTTTAGATCATATAGTTGTTTTATATTCCAACTAAATAATGACAAACATCCATAACTCACTGAATAGCCAAAACCTACCCCCACCTCTAAGGAATGTGCACATTGTGTTCTCTAGATTGCCTTCTAATGTCTGTGGATGAATGCATCTTTTTAAGGAACCTGAGAAAATTGAAATCATGGCCAAGTCCTGGAGGAGCTAGCTGATGTTCTGTCTCTGATCAATGGGAAAGGACAAGACTTATCTATAATCCTGGCTAGAATAGTTTGTGAAGCTGAATCATTATAGCCAATTAAATTAATTAAAGCTGTTATGGATGAAGAATTATGTGGAAACTGAGAGGCAGTCTGAGAGGCTAGATTACCTAGGTCACTATATTTATTGATTTCTGATCACCTTGCTCTGATAACACACAAACTTACAAAGGTAACATACATATCTACATTAACACAAGTGTGAACTGTACATGGTACACAAGCCAGTAAAAGACATTTTTTTTTATATTTGAGAAAGTAACATATGATGTGTTTTGCAGTTTTTCTAGGTTTAATTGTCATGTCTGTATCCAGGATTTTCAGGGGATCTTTTTCTGATCAAATTTGTTCTATATTAACTTTGAAAAATCCAATGCTTCTTACCCAAAACCATATGTTTATTTTTAGGTCTCAGTTTAAAGTTGTGGCATTATTAAAATATTTAGGCTGCTTTATTTTAGCTGTCCTTTTCACAATAAAATCTCTCCAAGCAGCAATCATTCTCTCATCAGCATTAAAAACAATACAATCAGGATCTAGACTCCCTGTATATTATTTTATTTTTACATAGCTTATTTTTTATTATTATTTCACTTCTTTCTTTGAAGACTTTATTATTTTTATACATTTTTATGACAGTTTTATAATTTTTCTTTTCTCTGTTAATCCTGTGCACATTTTTAAATACATTGTAAGCTATTTGTAAATTTTTCTATTATCTGAACCTGTTTTACTGCCTATATCTAATCTTTTGTCTACATGAGCATAACAAACTACTAATCAACCTTTGGTGCTGCTTGGTGACTGACTCCACCCCCTTTTTGAATCTGGGAAAGCCAAGTTTTAGGTCAACATCTGTTTGTAAGCCAGGCATCCTAACATCTGGCTGGCTCCAGGACATGGTGTCTTTGGGCTTGGCTATTGACTATGCCTGGTTTGGTGCCATTTTTGTTATTTCTGCAGTTATTATTATTATTATTATTATTGCCTGCTATTGTCTCTGTTTGCGATGTGAGTTCCTTCTCTGGCCTGGTTTCCAGTCCTGCTTCCCTTTTCTTTCAGGTAGGTGTGATATCCACACCACCTCAGTGATTTCAGTAAGTTGACCACTCTGGTTGATTCTATTCATTTTAATCTTTGTGAAACCCTGCTTTTATTTCCAGTGTTTGTTTGTTTGTGTTTGTCTGTTTAAGTTGTTAGGGAGGCACACAAAAATCTCTGTTCCGGTTCTCCAAGAATGACCTGACTATGGAGGAAATGAAAACAGGATCTGGCTTCCCCCAAAAGTGGACTCCAAGTAGAAATGTTCTGGCATGAAGCTGCAGTGTTGGTCTCATGGTTCTCTTTTGAAAACATGTGAGAATCAGATTTGTAGATGAGAGTTCTGTTTCTAGCAAGAAAAAGGGAAGTAGCTACAAAAAATTTTGTCAATTCTCTTTTCCATCTCTTTTCTGGTTAAAATTGCCAGTTTAAAATCCTCCTCACCAGAAGTCATTGAAATGCATAATCAGTATTGCCAGGAACAATGAAATGCAATGCTAACTAACCTATCAATCATCTCAGCCCCACCCATGACCAATTTCCCTCATGAGTCAGAGGATAAGGCCCCAGGCAGGGAACAGGCAGAAAAGGCAAACTCAGAAAAATAGAAACTCAGTAGCCACTAAGGAGGATCCAAGATCTCCTGCCAGCCTCTGTTACTCATCCCCCACAGTATCCTTCTAGAAATTTGACCTTCCTGGCTCAGCTGCTGCAGTTTTAGCCTGCCTCTGCACTTTTGCAGCTGGCTGCACCTGTGGTGGCTCTTTCCTTGGTGGCTCCCTGTATTTCTCAGGCTTCAGTGGCTAAGAAGCCTTTAATGTGTTGGACCCAGCTATGCCCATGCTGGCAAGCCAGCCTGCATGATGTTTCAAATTCTTGCTATGGCTTTTTCAGTAAGCATAAGCCCTAATGCCATGGAAGAGCCATGGATTCTCATGCTGCTGGCATCTTTCCCTCATAAGAAATGCAGCTAATGTTTCAGGCCCTGATTCACCACATTTTGAACAAGTTCTATGACAATGGGCTATGCATTCATAAAATTACTATGTGTTACATCCTGATGCACGCTGTATTAGATCCAGCTATTTTTCTTATCTGGCATCCAGCATATATAGATCATGTAGATTCTCAGGCATGGACTAATATACTGTACAACGTCCCTATTACTCTAGGAATCCTTATAGGTCATGGGCAATATGTTAGCCCAGTTACTCAGGCTTAGAATGGACAATGGGCTTGTTTCCAACAAATTTCTGAGTTAGCTTTCAATACCCTCAAGTCTTGCATTCCCTGGAATTCATCTGCATATTTTCTCAATTTCACTCAGCAGCCAGGAGGATTGTTTACTGATCATCTCACCCAGGTATATGAGGTAGTCGAGCAAAAAGTGGACCCAGGACCTACCACAGAAATTATGATTAAAGAATTAGCATCAGGGGGCTTAATGTCCCTACACAAAATGTAGTCGCTGTCATCTGAAATGAAGAAATACAGAAATAAGTGATAGTTATCAGAGACCCAGTTTTATCCACAGGTCCACTTGCAGCACTCACTGCCTGTCTCAATGTGCTCTTGACAGAAAAACAATGGAAGCTACTGAGACAGCATCAGCTGACAGGTAGTGCTGGTGTTGTGGCAAGCCTGGCCACTTGTAGTGAGACTGCCATAGAACAAAGCCTAAGACTAAATTTAAAAAATATAATAAAGAATTTCATTGGGCTAAAGACTGTTGATCCCATCCTGAAACAACTGTGGTTCCTTTAAACCCCACCAGATTCACTCCCTATCCCTACCATAAGAGGAAAGTCTGACAATCCAAAGGTCTTCTGGATATTGTCAGTTTTTCCACATTCGCCTATGATGAGTATATTCCTTGATGGCCCACTAGGTAGGGGATCAACAGACACTGGTGCACATGCTATTTTATTAACTGAAACTGAAGTACTCTGTTTTCCACACTAAAACTTTAAACCTGATTTTCCAATTAGTGATGTAGGAGGATATCAAGATTCAAAAATATCTACCCATCCTGTTTCATGGAAAGACTTGGATGGCCATAAGGGAGCAATCCTTCCCACAGTGTTCAAAACTACAGAATTTATGTGGGACTGCAAATTGGCTTAAACCCTTTTTGCCTATTCCAGTACAGGAGATGAGGAATTTGTTTTCATTCAAAGAGGATCCCACATGTCTCTCACAGAGGATAAAGCTTACTCTAGAATCAAGGGATGTTTACCAACACCAGCTTTTAGTGTTATAAGCCTAAGCAGCCTCTGCTAGTAATTACATTCTAGACAGTTAAAAAATATTAAGGGTCCTTTAGCAATCTGGTTCCTTGCTATGGATTCATATGGCCCATTCTGAATTATATAGAGTGACTTCCCAATATGACCAAACATTTCACATGAGACTAAAGGCACAAATGTTAGCTTGAAGTACATATGCAAGAATACAAGGTAAACGTATTCTTCCATTTTCACTAAGCAATACTCAAGCATTATGGGCTGACTCCCTTTCTTTCCAGGTGATGGTTGCTGGATTTACTGACACAATTGAAAATCATTTGGCAAAGGTAAAATTATATTTGAGTTTTCATCTTTTCTAGTTGAGATTCTCATTCATTCAGTTCCTTCCTTGAATCCTATTCCACCCACAACCTAGCTTTCTTTGATTTTATAAAATAAATTATGGCATTATCATTCAAAGAAAAGGTAAAACCAATAAAAATATGATTACACATCCTGGATCTGTGCAACTGGAAGAATTGTTAGCTCTTTTTAAGATTTTAGTAGAATGTCAAAATTAGCCTGTTAGTATTTTGCAGACAGTCAATATGAATCAGTCCAAGATGTTTGAGTATTGGCCTTTTGAAGAATAAAAGATACCCTTAAGCCTGTAGCCAATATCATGCTTATAATACAAGATGTATTAAACCAACGAACAGAACCATAGTACTTTTATTAGATTACAACCCAAATTACCAAGGATTATACCTAAGGGACATAACATAACTGACACCATTATACTAAAATAACTATAATTTTCTTGCTAGAACAAGCTAAAACATTATACTGCCAATTTCATTTATCCCCTAAAAATTTAGATAAATTACTCCCAGAGTTGCCAGTTTCTCAATGCAAACCTATCCAGAACCTAAACTACTTGTGTACTGCTATCCTCCATGGAGCCCCTCCAGAAGGTGGGGGTCAAACAATGAGGCTTGATACTTGATGATATATGGGAGTTGGATGTGACACATTATGCTCCATTTGGTGTTTTGAGATATATTCATGTAATGATTGATACCTGTTCTAGGTTCATGTATGCACTAGTTTAACCTGGAAAAAGAAATCTTCCAACATTATCAAATTAGCCATGCTAGTGATTGGAATACCCTGGGCCATTAAAAGTGACAATGGCCCTGCTTGTGTGTCACAACAGCTTAACGAATTCTTAGGCTCCCAGAAGATATCTCACAAAAAGATATCCCTTATGACCCACAGGGGCAAGCCATTTTGGGGGGAGCTAACAGAACACTTAAGAAACTCATGGCAAACAAATTATTACTAGAAACTAAGAGAGATTCTAACCTGGCTCTGGAGAAAGTTCTCTTTTATATTAATATCCTCAGCTTTCATTAAGCTGGATTGAGTCCAGCATATAAGCACTGAGCCTTTTTGCCTAGGGATATGCCACTGCTACTTGTCAGGTAAAGAGATCTTATTTGTCTCCAATGGCAGTCACCTGTCTCCCTATTAAGTCAAGGGCAAGGGCACCCAGGGTACTACAATGCCAGGATAGGTATCCTCCAAGGATGTTTATCCAGCAGTGTATCAAGAAACTCTTGCTATAAGGGAAACCCCAAATGGGTAATGTATTTTCTCCTTGCTGTACTAACTCTCCCCTACTTTGACTGAAGATTTATGGGCAATAGCACCATTGCTCCCATTTTTTTTTAATCTGTGGCTGTTAACTCTCCTGTATTCCCAAGTTTACTTACTACTAATATGAACTTGAAACTGCCTTTTCTCCATCTGCTAACTACAACACAGAGAATTTGTGCATCATTAGATTGATGTGTGAATGTGCTCAGTTTTTCTACCTTGGTGAGCCTTCCCATTCCTTAGGAATTTTGTCAAACAAAGCTGTCTTCTAAATCATTTGAGGATTTTCCAGGATGACCTGATAAAAGTTATTATTTTTGGAATAAAATTTATTATTATAAACTTGATTTATGAAAGTATACTTTAATAGGTGCCTAGAAAGTTACCCCATATTTCAGCAGAGACCCCCTCAAAATCTAGATATAATTCCATTATTGGCAATTGAGATTTATGCAGCTCATCCAATTGTCTTGATGTGTATCCCCTGATGTTTTTCAAAGATAGCAGTCTCTATAATGGGACATACTCCCATGATAAACAAGATATAGATTAGAAAAGAAGAAGAGTACAATCAATTCACAAGGTTAGTTAGAAAACCTCTCAAGTTTGTGTCTGGCTACCATTTTTCTTATTGATAACTAATGCTTCTGTTGTACATAATATTCTTGACTATTCCCTAGAATTTTGCTTTCTAATACCTTGCTGGCAAGGATATTCAGAAACACCTATATTAATGGAAGAACCAGCTCCTATTTGAGTTCCTGCTCTTAATGCTACTCACATTCATACTGTAACCATTATGTCTCAGACCATATTGACAACAATAATTAGAGCGAAAAAGAGATTTTGGAATTACAGCTGCCATTATTACTGTAATACTGCTAGCAATAGGAAGAGGAGTAGCTGGAGTGGTCCTGTTTACTCAAACTGGTGCCACAGTAGAGATCTTGAATTAATAAAAAATAAGTTTGATGAGGCATTTCCTGGCAAGGAAATTATTAATCAACATCTCCATCAAGCCATACATATATTACAACAACAAATTGATCTTATGACTGAATAATTAGCATTGATGAGAGACATGTCATTATTAGCCTGTGATTCGAGATACCAGGTGATTTGTTTTATTTGCTATAGTGTCTCCAATATTTTATTGGAGAGAAACTGACTGATATAGTACATTAAAAGAATCTGATCAGATAATTTTATTATTACATCTTGCTTCGGGAACAAATCTATTGATTATATGTAACTAGGGTGTCAACTATGACCCTAAAAACTAATTTCCTGACTATGTATGGAACAATCTTAAGAAACTGTTTGAGCCCTCCTGAATCCATATATATGCATTGTTGGACAGAGTGATGCTTTTACTTTTTCTTTTATTTAACTGTCTCCTGTAGCATATTTGCCAGCAAAGAACAGCCACCAAGGCAACTCTTTAGATATTAATGGATCTTAGAAACCCAAAGTGAAGCCATTCTAGAAAGATAATGCAGGCATAGCTTAATGAGATTCAAAAAGTTATTGCCTAAGCTCACCAACTGGACTGCTCTCCAAGTACGATGCTACTCAAGAACTGATAATCAGAAACAGGTAAGAGCTTGTTTGCCAGGCCAGGCAACCTAACACTGACACTATCCAAAATGCTTATTATTTCTGAGATGGGGTCAACAAACTCATGGCAAAGTACCATGATTCCCATTGAATATGTTCCATAAATAAAATGTAAAAGGTAGATATGAAGAATATATTAAAAGCCCTAGAGGTTTTTAATGGCCTAGAGACTATACTGTCCTCAGCCAGTAAACTGGTAATAACTGGTGCCTTAAAATGTGTGCTCCTTATGTAAACAATCATATCATCTGCAAATAGAGATAGCTTCACTTCTTCTTTTCCAATTTGTATTTCCTTAATCTCTTTTTATTTCCTTATTGCTTTAGCTAAAACTTCAAGAATTATATTGAATAGATAAGGGGAGAGAGGACATCCTTGTCTAGTTCCTGACTTTAGTGGGATTGCTTTGATTTTTTCTCATTTAAGTTTGATACTAGCTGTCGGCTTCTTGTAAATCGCCTTTATTATATTTATGTATTCTCCCTGTATTCCTGATCTCTCCAGGGCTTTAATCATAAAGGAGGGTTGGATTTTGTCAAAGGCTTTTTCTGCATCTAAGGACATGATCATGTGGTGGTTTTGTTCCTTTAGTTTGTTTATATGATTGATAACATTTACAGTTTTTCATATGTTAAACCAGCCCTGCATTTCTGGGATGAAGCCTACTTGGTTGTGGTGGATGATATCTTTTATACATTGTTGTATACGGTTTGCCAAAATTTTGTTGAGAATTTTCGCATCAATATTCCTGAGGGAAATTGGTCTGTAATTCTCCTTCTTTGTTGTGTCTTTGAGTGGCTTGGGTATTAGGGTGATTGTGGCCTCATAAAAGGAATTTGGCAATATTCCTTCAGTTTCTACTGTGTGAAATAGTTTGAGGAGTAAGGGTAGTAATTCTTTGAATGTCTGGTAGAATTCGGCAATGAAGCCATCTGGGCCAGGGCTTTTGTTTTTGGAGAGGTTTTTAATGACAGCTTCAATTTCCTTAAGGGTTATAGGCCTGTTTAGGTAATTAATCTGATCTTCAGTTAATTTTGGTAGATGGTGCCTGTCCAGAAAGCTGTCCATTTTTTCTAGGTTTACCATTTATGTGGAATACAGATTTTCAAAATATGATCTGATAATTCTCTCTATTTCCTGAGGGTCTAGTGTTATGTCTCCCTTTTCATTTCTGATTTTGTTGATTTGAACACTCTCTCTCTGTTTTTTGATTAGTTTGGCTAAGGGCTTATATCTTGTTAACTTTCTCAAAGAACCAACTCTTAGATTCATTGATTCTTTGTATTGTTCTTTTTGTTTCAATTGTATTGATTTCGGCTCTAAGTTTGACTATTTCCTGCCGTCTACTCCTTCTAGGTGAGTTCGCTTCTAATTGTTCTAAGGCTTTCAGCTGTGCTGTTAAGTCTCTAGTGTGGGATTTTAAGCTATCTCTATTTGCAAATGATATGATTGTATACATAAGTGACCCAGAAAATTCTTCCAAGGAATTGCTATGGCTTATAAAAAACTTCAGCAATGTAGGAGGATACAAGATTAACTCAAAGAAATCACTAGCCCTTCTATACACTAAAGATAGAAGAGCTGAAAAAGAAATAAGGGAAACATTACCCTTCATAATAGCTGCAAATAGTATTAAATACCTTGGAGTAACTATAACCAAAGAAGTAACACACCTATTTGACAAAAATTATAAATAACTGAAGAAAGAAATTGAAGAGGATATCAGAAAATGGGACGCTCTCCCATGTTCCTGGATTGGTAGGATCAGCATAGTAAAGATGGCAATTCTACCAAAGGCAATCTACAGATTCAATGCACTGCCCATCAAAATCCAAAAACAATATTTTTTGGACCTTGAAAGAACAATACTCAATTTCATTTGGAATAACAGGAAATCCAGGTTTGCCAAAACAATTTTACTCAACAAAAGAACCTCAGGAGGTATTACCAACCGTGACTTCAAGTTATACTATAGAGCTACAGTAATAAAAAGCAGCCTGGTACTGGCATAAAAAGAGACTTGTGGACCAATGGAATAGATTTGAGGATCCAGACATTAACCCAATATCCTATGAACACCTGATCTTTGACAAAGAGGTCCAAAACATTCAATGGAAAAAAAAGATAGTATATTTAACAAATGGTGTTGGCATAGCTGGATGGAAGTGTGTAGAAAAATAGATCCCAGCATGTCACCCTGCACAAAACTCAAATCCAAGTGGATCAAAGACCTCAACTTAAACCCAGCCACTTTGAACTTGATAGAAAAGAAAGTGGGAAATACACTTCTACAAATTGGAACAGGCAACCACTTCCTAAATATAACACCAGTGGCACAGACACTAAGACCAACAATCAATAAGTGAGATCTCCTGAAGCTAGGAAGTTTCTGCAAAGCCAAGGACACTGTCAATAGGACAAAACGACAGCATGCAGAATGGGAAAACATTTTCACCAACCCTACAAGTGACAGAGAACTGATCTCTAAGATATATAAAGAGCTCAAGAATCTAGAGCCCAAAACCTTGAATAACCCAATCAAAAAATGGAGCACAGATCTAAAAAGGGAATTCTCAGCAGAGGAACTACGAATGGCTGAAAGGCACCTGAAAAAGTGCTCTTCATCTTTAGCCATCAGAGAAATGCAAATCAAAACAACTTTGAGATACCACCTAACACCTGTTAGATTGGCTAAGATAAAAGGCACAGATGACAGCCTATGTTGGAGAGGATGCTGAGCAAGGGGAACAC
>PVIH01013752.1:0-56917 GCA_004025045.1 Sigmodon hispidus | reverse complement strand
TTTAAAAAAAAAAAAAAAAAAAAAAAAAGAGTTAGTAGAGACAAACTTAAGCTAAAGGCCAAGCTTTCATGATTACTAAGAAATCTCTGTGTGGTTGTTTGGGAGCTGACCACAGTGGGGAGACGCCTGGGGCCCACATTGTGGAAGGAGAGAACGAGCTCTCCTCCTGACTTAGGCCGAGACTCTTTGCTAACTGCCAGTCTGCCGGCTCGCATTACTACCCTCTGACCTGCAGGTGTTGCAAATGCTGTTCACTATACTATGCTGCCTTTGTTCTTCCCCATGACATTCCTACAGCAGAGAGCCCCATCTCAGTCACCAGGGTGCAGCTGCAGTCTTAGTTACTTCCTACTTAGCTCCTTGTTTGTAAGGCGGTCTAGAGTGGTCTTCTAGGCAGAAGCTTCTTGTCAAAATTCATCTTTATGGTTTGTTACAATGAGCTGGGCAGTGGTGGTGCACACTTTTAGTCCCAGCACTCAGGAGGCAGGGCAAGTGGATCTCTGTGAGTTCGAGGCCAGCCTGGTTTACAGAGTGAGTTCCAAGACAGCCAGAGCTACACAGAGAAATTCTGTTTGAAAGAACAAACAAAGGAACAAAACCAAACAGCTGCATTAGATGGGAGGGTAGATGGAAGGACAATAGTATCTTACATAGGTTCCTCAAGCTCCCTGTGGTGGGAGGGCCAGCTGCCCTGCTTTCATTGGCCAGAGCCTTTTCTGCAAGGTTTTATCCATCTTCAGTGCTCCAATGCTGCCACTTTCAGCCCTAACCTTCATTTTAAGTCCAGCTTCTGCTCCCCCTGCTATATCAGAGCAACTTGCCCCTCTCACTCTGAGCCCTTCTCCCTCCCTCACTACTTACAGAAAGCTAGCTCCTTTCTCACTAGAACTTGGGATGCTGGGGCAAGAGAATACCAAGTAAATTCAAGATCAGTCTGAGCTTCATAGGGAAACCCTACCTCAAAACAAGTAAATATTCAAAGGTGCTTTGGATTTTTTTCTTTGCTTGTTGACACAGAGTTTTATCTTTGGTTGGCCTGGAACTTGATATATGTAGACTAGGCTGGCCTTGAACTCACAGAGACCCAACTATCTCTGCTTCTAAAATGCTGGGATTAAAGGCTTTCACACTTAGTTCTTTTTAAACTTTATTTTTAATTATTTGTATGTGTCTCTGTGTGGGTATGTGCATTTGAGTGTAGGTGCCCACAGAGGGCAAAGGCATCAGATCTCCTGAAGCTGGAGTTCCAGGTGATTGTGAAATGGCAGGTGTGGGTGCTAGGAATTGAACTCAGGTCCTCTGAATGCAGTTCTTAACTGCTGAACCATCTCTCTGGTAGCCCGTTGTCTGTGATCCTTGTCACCTTGTCATAATTAGCTTCAGTTGTCAACTTGACATAAACTAGAGTCACCTGAGAAGAGGGGCCCTCATGGAAGAATCTCTCCCATTGTATTTGCCTCTGGGCGTTTGGATATGTTTGTGCAGCATTTTCTTAATTGCTGACTGACATAAGAGGACCCAGCCCACTGGGCAGTGCCACCCATGGGCAGGTGAGCGAGGATGTATAAGAATTTTGCCTGAAGGGCTGGAGAGATGGCTGAGTGGTTAAGAGCACTGACTGTTCTTCTGGAGGACCTGAGTTCAATTCCCAGCATCCACATGGCAGCTAACAACTGTCTGTAATTGACACCCATACACAGTTATACATGCAGGCAAAACACCAAATCACATAAAATAAATATTAAAAAAGAAATATAGAAGCTATAAAAGAATACTGGCACATTTAACTGTACAAGAATGCTGGGATGGGGGTAGCTTGAAGGTAGAGAGCATGAGTAGGATGCGCTAAACTCTGAGCTTAATCCTTAGTTCAAGACATTAAAACTACATAGTAGCTAGAGATAGTAGTAACTCAGGACAGTGAGGCAGGAGGATTTCAAGTTTGAAGTCATCCTAAGTGACTTGGGTGATACTTCGTCAATATAAACAAGCAAACATCATAGCAAAACTTATACATATTAAAAAATAGGCAAAAGTTGAAAGCCATATGATACTGTTGAGAAACATTTGTAAATCATTTTGTAGAGAAAAGTTAATGTTGACAGAAACATCTATGTATCTGTAAAAAAAAAAGTATGAACAGCTTAAAATCATACAATAATTTTAGAGGCATTTCACAGATAAGTAGAGTAAAAAGAACTATTAAACATGTATGATGGGCTTCCTTTGACCACCATCCCCCAGATCATGACATGGAGACTTATTAATTATAAATGTTCAGCCTTAGCTTAGGCTTGTTTCTAGTTAGCTTTCCCTCCCTTTAACTTAACCTACCCATTTCTATTAATCTACGTGCTGTCCCAAGGCTCATTTACTTCATCTAAGCACTGTCCATCCTGCTTTCTGCTTCCTCCATGTCTGGCTGGCCCCCTGGCCGGCTGCCCTTTTCTCTCTACCCACCAGACCCGCCTATCCCTCCTCTGCCTACCTACTGGCCGGTCTGCTTTTTATTAGACCTATTAGACCAACCAGGGGCGTTAAGCAGGCAAACATACCACACAAATGCAGCATAAACAAAAGCAACACATCTTACAAAATTAAAGAGATCCAACACATCTTTACGTAAACAACAAACATGTAGAAGCTTCATATCATCCATCATACAAGAAAGGAAAGCTGTGTCTAGTTAATATGTTTATTTTTATTTATGTGCATGTCTATGTCTGGGTGTGTATAATGTGTGTGTGTGTGTGCAGATTCCTGAGGAGGCCAGGAAATGGTGCTGGATCTTCTGGAACTGGAGTTAGAAGTTGTGAACTGCTAGATAGGGACTGGGAACCAAGCCTGGGTTCTCTAGAACAGCAGGCGCACTAGACCACTGACCCAGCTCCCCAGCCCCAACATATTAGCAATGCCTAAAATGTTTCATAGCATATAGGAGATGTGGGTAAACAGGCCTTACCTGTTTGCTGGGTGAGAAGAAAACTTGGTAGCACACCCCTGGATAGCAACTTGGCAGTATCCATCAAGATCACAAGTACCTTTGGCTTTAGGATTTGTTTTTCCTGTTCCTGTAGGGTTGAATCTAGGAGCCATTGGTGCTAAGCAGGCACTCTACTAATGAATTATATCACCAGCTTTTCAGTTTATTTTTTCAGTTTGATATGTTGGATTTCACCTTTTCCCAGACTGACATTTAATTTACTCTGTAGTCTAGACAGGCCCATACCTGTGATTCTCAAGCCCACTCTCCCGAGTACCTGGATTATAGTTCTCCCGTCAGGCTCAGCTCCATTTATGGTTTGATTTTTCTTTTTGGTTTTTCCAGACAGGGTTTTACTATAATATAGCCCTGCCTACCTGGGAACTACCTCTGTAGACTGGCCTGGCCTCAAACTCATAGAGATATACCTGCCTCTGCTACTGGAATGCTGGGATTAAAGGTGTGTTCTACTGTGCTGACTTTAACCTAGGATTTTTATTTTTAGAAATTTACCCTACATATTTGCATGTAGGTAAAATTGGAATGTGTATCATAGTCTTTGTAGGTTTGCTTACGTTGGCAAAAGGTTAACAGTGACTTAGAATGACTGTCTACAGTAGACTGACTAAGTCATGTTATAGTTATACAGCAGGATACTACACAATCATAAAAATGTGAGTTTTGTACCCTACATATAATAGCACAATCTCCAAATTATGTTCAATAGAAAAGCAAAGCGCAGAGCAGAACAGCACATGTAGATTTCTTGCATTAGGACAAGATTAAAGAGGCTGTCTGGAAAGAGGCACAGGTACCCAAAGTGTCAGTTGTTGGGAATGCGGCACCTGAGATACAAGAGGAGGAGCTGTCTGCTGAACTATATGGTCTTCTGAAAATCATGTATTAATTTGTTTGGGGGACAGGGTCTAGCTGTGTGGCCTGGCTGGCATTGGACTCATAGCAGTCCTTCTTCCTGAGACTCTTGACTCTTAGGAATACAGGCAAGGGCCGCTATGCCCGAAATTTAAAAAAAAAAAAATTTTTTTGAGGTAATGAGGACTCAAACCCTTGAACAAATCAAGCACTCTACTACTGAGCTACATTCCAGCCCTAGATAACTTTTTTTTTTTAAACTTTATTTATTTATTTATTTATTTGCCTTGGTGTTTGCCTGGAACTGGAACTACAGACAGTTGTTAGCTGCCATGTGGGTGCTAGGAATCGAACCCGGGTCTTCTGAAAGAGCAGTCGGCGCTCTTAACCACTGAGCCATCTCTCCAGCCCCCCTAGATAACTTTTTACTTTATTTTATTTTGAGATGGGGTCTCATTATGTACCTCTGACTGTCCTGGAATGAACTCACAGAGATCCAACTGCCTCTGCCTCCCCAGTGCTGAGGTAGAAGGCTTGCACACCACACCAAGTCCTAAATAACTTTAAAAAAATGAAAACAGGTCTGGAGAGGTGGCTCAGTGGTTAAGAGCACTGACTGCTCTTCCAGAGGACCTGAGTTCAATTCCCAGCACCCACATGGCAGCTAACAACTGTCTGTAGTTCCAGTTCCAGGCAAACACCAAGGCAAATAAATAAAAAGTTTTTTTGTTTTTTTTTTTAAATGAAAACACGGGAGTGATGAGCTGGTTCAGCTGCCAAGCCTGGTAGCCTGTTTAATCCTTGGCAAGAATCCGGTGGAAGGAGAAGTCCAGTTTCCAGCAAGCTGTCTTCTGACCACAAATACAATGAATCAATTGTAATAAGAAAGAAAATCAATGACATTTGAGTGTCTGTCTGTCTGTCTGTCCAGTTACTAATTCACTTCTACCCCCAGGAATGCTTGTTTTTTTCTTAATAAACTCTATTCCTATCACTGAAAAAAGCAAAACAAAACAAAAAACTCCCCTCCCCCTCCCTTTTGGGGGGTGCTTTTTTGAGGCAGGGTTCTGTGTAGTTCTGGATGTTCTGGAACTCTCTCTGTAGACCAGGCTGGCCCCAAATTCATAGGGAATCCACCAGTCTCTGCCTCCTAACTTTTTTTTTCCTTAAAGACAGGGTCTCACTATGTAGCCCTGGGTGGCCTGATGGAATTTGCCTGCCTTTCCCTCTTGAGTGTTGGGGTTAAAAGTCAAGACTACCATTCTCCTTATCTACTTAATTATTTATTTTGAGTCTCACTTAGCACATTCCTCACTGATGGGGCAGGAGAGATGGCCTAGGCCTTAAGCGCACTGACTGTTCTTCCAGAGAACACAAATTCAATTCCCAGCATCCACATGGCACCTAACAACTGTCTGTAACTCCAAAATCCAAAACCCTCACACAGACATACATGCAGGCAAAATGCCAGTGCACCTAAATTTAAAATAAATAAATAAAAAGAATGTGTTTCACTGAGGACCACTGTTCTGATCATCCTTTATTCCTATGTTTGCTTTATTCCTAGCAGTGTATTTTATATTTTGGTAGGAAAAACTACCTGCCTAGGGAAGCAGATGCCATCTAAAGCAGCTAGGTACCATGACATAGACTTACAGTCCCAAATTTCAGTAGACCAGCTGGAACTATACAGTGAGATCATGCCTCAACAAAGAAATGGGTCCAGTGCTATGATTCATCAGGACGGCTTGATGATCTGGGTTCAGCTGCCAAACATGGTGAAAGGAAAGAAAAGCCTACATGTTGTCCTTTGATGACCACGTGTGATTCCTCAATAAATAATGTGATTTTACAAACAAACAATACAATCCGGTTTCATAGTGCATGGCCTTAATCCCAGCACTCAGGAGGCGGAGGCAGGCAGATCTCCCAGCCTGGTCCACATAAGCCAGTTCTGCGTCAATCAGGGCTGTCATATAGAGAAATCCTATGTCAAAATAAAATAAAATAACAAAACCCCAAGATATTACTTTTATTGTTTATGTGGGTATTGCTAGATCCTCTGGAGCTATAATTGTAGTTGGTTGTGATCTTGTTACTGTGACTGCTGAAATCAGAACTCTTCTCCAGCCACAAAGTGTGATTTTTATGTGCATATACCCTTTACTACAAAAAGACTTGGTAAAGAAATACCATTAGGGTTAGGGAGAGGGGCGACATTCTGAGACAGAGCTTTTGCTTAAAATGTACAAGACTCTGATTTCAGTCCCCGACATTGCCCACATGAGCAAACGTTCCTGTGTGTGGAAAAAAAAAAAAAAAGTTAACAGATGAACCAAAACAAATCAAAAAAAAGGGTCCATCAAATCATTGCTCTAAGCTTAACTCTGCCCAGCTATATCAGGAATATGTCACATGTTACGAACATTCCTAAGGGTTGGGCATCTAACAGCAAGAAATTGGAAAACAGTCTGGAAGTTGATGAGAGATGTATTGACAAACAAGGCCCCAGAAATTAATTCCTGGTTTCTCCAGGTCTGACTCATAAGGATGGAAGAGGTTCATGAGTCAGTGTGGGAAGGATCCAGCCCCCTTTCACCCCAACTTCTAAACCAGGAGTCCTGTGAAGAGGAAAAACGCAACGGAAGCAAACCTTCATTAAAGTGTTATCTCTGTATCACCTACAACAGAACCCCGAAGGAGCGTCTTAGGAGTAAACCCTGGGCCAGGTAGTGGTGGTGCATGCTTTTAATCCAGTCAGAAGGCAGAGGCAGGTGAGTTAAAGGGCAGCCCAATTTACAAAGTGAGTTCTAGAACAGTCCAGGCAACACAGTAAAAAGAGAACCCCAAAACAGAAATAAACCCTGGGCTCACTTCCTCCTGCATATATTTTTTTAAGTTTTTGTTCTTATCTTTGAGGGTTTTGTTGTTTTTAGCTCTTTGTAAAAATTTATCTATTTTTATGTGTATGTGTTTGCCTACCGCAGTGGACTTTAGTACCCTTGGAGTCCAGAGAGCTCAGAGGTGATGAGATCCCCTATGGCTGGAGTTACAGAGAGCTCCGGGGTACCATGCAGGTGCTGAGCCACTGAGCCATCATCGCTGCAGCCCCCCCCCCCTGCTCATTTTGAGACAGCAGCTCATTTGGCAGACTGGTCTTAAACTCTGGATTCTCCTGCCTTCACCTTCCAAGAGCAGGGATTATGAACATGCACCACTAAGCCTAAAAAGAACTTCAGAAACTGGGCCTAGCAAATCAGCCATCAAACCCCAGAAGCAGGCAATGTGGACAGCATCTCGGGTTTGCAAATACTGTATCTTGTCTATTCCGAGTCTCAGGCCTACCTATTTTCAGGAAACATTCTCTACACATTTCTAGGTGAACTCGGTCATTCCACAGCAGCCTCCTTCTGCCCCCAGCATTGATCTAAATTTAGAATTTCTTAGCACCACAGCAGAGGTGGGCTGGGCTGGGCTGGGCACTGACAGTGCTTCCTCTCTCTGAGCTGAATCCTACAGGGTCCTTCCTCCTGTTCATTTTTACTGGCTGGTGCTGTCCTCAGGATCCCCTGGGAAGACCAACTCTCCTAAAGGCATGCCAAGGCCCCCCCAAATTTACCTGTGACTCTTGCCTCTCCTGTATCCTCTGCTTTTGGCTGGGTGACATCAACCCTAAACCTGGTCTGAAATCTGACTGCTTCCTGTGTGGGGCTTCACTTAGTCATTCTTTCCCCAGACACTAAAGCATTTGAACTTGAAATAATGGGATTTGGTATCTTTGCTCTCTGATTAGAAAGCAGGGTGGTCTCAGGGACAGAAAACAAGAGCCTCACAACTGATTTGTGACCCCCGCCAAAACTCTTGTAGAAAGCCCAGCCTCACAAAGACCAGGCTCATGGCTCCTCCAGGGAGAGGGAGGGCAGCCAAGAGAATCCTGCACCCGGCACACACTCCCCAGCGCTTTCACCTCCCCCAGACAGCTGGGAAATAACACCTCTCCTGACGAAACCGGTCCTGGGGCTTCTGCAGGGAGGGGGTGGGGCACCGCAGCCCTGGATGATCTGGGAAGCCTGGAGTGGGAGGCTGGGAGCCAGACCCTGCCTGTCTCTGAGATTAAGGCTCTCTTAGGGATGTAATGAATACTCCCACCCCAGAGTAGCTCATCCTTCCCTAAAATGCCACCCTCACCCTGGAGGCTTGCTAAATGGCTGGCTGGCTCCCTGGTCCTCTCTCTAGATGAGGATGGGAGTGTGTACAGCTGCTGTGGCTGTTTAGTGAGGTTAAGACGGGGCAGTCAGGGATGAACCAGGTCTAAGGTAATCTCCTGTTGTGTTATCTAGATCAAGCCATTTAACAAATATTCATTAATCGTCTACTACATGTGTGATGTACTTAGGGCCCCGGGAGTGACAGTTGGTTCTGTGAAGGTCGTGTCTAGGAGGCTAATCTGCATGTAAAGCAGTGCCTACAATATAAGCACCACAGATACCACCCTTGCTCACTGTCTTCATTTCACCCAGGCCCTATGCTAGAACCAAAGCTGAGGCTGGCCAGTTGACTCCAGTCGTTACCATGTGACACAGCAACACCAGGCAGCCTTTGCCCTTCCTGGAGTCTTTGTCTAATCTTTGTGGGGCCTCGCTCTGCTCCAGCTTTGTCTGCCAAGCTGCCAAGCACACCTAGTCTGAACTTTATCTGTAAGGAGGGGCAGCTTTCACAGCTCTTAGTGAGTGTGTGTGTGTGTGTATGTGTGTGTGTGTGGCTTCTGTCCCTCCTTTTGCTCATACCCTGCTAGGAAATCAGAGGCCCCAGACCTTCCTTAAGACATTCAGCTGCAGAGTGATGGGTGAAGTCAGCTGTCACAGTTCTTCTCCATCCCAGCATCAGAATTCCAGTTATCAGTATTGTCCTGGCACCTGCCTTGGTCTCTTCCTCCCCGAACCCTTCCTTTCCAGGAGCTAAGGGCGGGTCACCAGGTGTTGGGACCAGGTTGCAGGGTGACACTTAGGCAGTATGAGGTAAGGACCGGTGTATCAGCTCCAAGGATGATGGAGGATGGAGTTTAGGGCTGAGGTTTTGGGTACCAAAAGAGGCAGGTGGCAGATGCCTTGGGGATGGCGGTGGGTTTGCAAGCCAGGCTCACAATGTAGGTCGGACAGACCCAGCTAGACGACCCCAGGCCCCGCAGCGCCCCGCCTCCGCGGTCCGCTAGCGACGTGTCGCCTGCCGCGCCCCGCCCCCGCCGCAGTGCCCGGATGCGGGTGACGTGCGGCCGCCATCTTCCAGTCCCGGGCAGCCAGCGCCAGTCGGAGCCAGCGCGAGCCGCCGCCGCCGCCGCCGCTGCTGCCATCACTGCCTCTGCCAAGTCCTCTGCCCGCTGCCCCCGCCATGTAAGTCGGCCGGCCGGCCGCCCACCCGCCACCCGCGACGTTCTGCCCCGCGAGGGCCGCCACCCCGAAGAGTGGGCTGGAAACAGGGGGTCCCGCCCGCGCCTCGTACCGCGAACCAGCCTGGTGCCCGTGACTGTGCTTGGACGCTTGGAACCGATCCCGGGCGGTCTGGCACGGGCGCTGGCCCCGGGAGGGAGCGGACCCAGCGTCCGCCCGCCCCGCCCCAGCCACCATGGCTGTCAGTCATTTGGGGTCGACCCCGGGCAGCATCTCTGAGGTTGCTTTCATTTAACAGGCGGGGAAATTGAGGCACGAGGAGGGTCTCTCAAGGTCACGCAGCTCCACCGTAGTGGCTGGGCTTCTCATCGGGTGGCTTTCCTTGCGCAGGGGGAGGGGAGCTGGAGGGACTGTGCACGGACAGGTGGATGGATGGGTGGAGCCCCGGCCGCAGGGTTCGAGGCTTCGGGCCCCAATCTTAATCCGTGTCTCCTCCTTAGGTCGGCTACGGCTGCCACCGTCCCGCCTGCCGCCCCGGCCGGCGAGGGTGGCCCCCCTGCACCCCCTCCAAATCTGACCAGTAACAGGAGACTGCAGCAGACCCAGGCCCAGGTGGATGAGGTGAGTGTATGCGTGTCAAAGGTGCAAGATGATGGGGTTGGCAAATATGTATGGGAGCCCATCTTGGCTTGAAGGTGATGAGTTTACGCCTGTGGGTCTTGTCCCGTCTGTTTCCCTGTCAGCATGCACCCGGAAGGCCTTGGGGTGTTAATCAGTTGTGCTGGTCTGGGGTGTGCCCGCTGGGGCAGGTGTGCTCTGGTCATAGGCTGATCCAGACCCTATAGATAGAGGGTGTTGCTGTGGCATCTGAGGTGTATGGCTGCAGCATGCCCCTGATGTGTGCTCCTTGCATGTCCCCAGGTGTGCTAGGCATGTTCTGTGTATGTCCTTGGCATGTTAGCCTGGAAACATCGGGGTGCATGTTCCATGTGTGGCACAATGGACACATGTTCAAGAAGTGCCTTCCTTGAGGCGTGCCTTGGCACACCCCCTGCCTCGTGGACCCCTCCCCCAGGTGGTGGACATCATGAGGGTGAATGTGGACAAGGTCCTGGAGCGGGACCAGAAGCTGTCGGAGCTGGATGATCGTGCAGATGCCCTCCAGGCAGGGGCCTCCCAGTTTGAAACAAGTGCAGCCAAGCTCAAGCGTAAATACTGGTGGAAAAACCTCAAGGTGAGGGGGAGGAGATGGGACGGCAGGTGGGCTGGAGGGTGTGCGGGTGCCTTTCCTCTCGCTGACCCTCCTCTCACTCCTAGATGATGATAATCTTGGGAGTGATTTGCGCCATCATCCTCATCATCATCATCGGTGAGTGGGGCAGGAGTGGCCAGGGCCCTTTCCCTGGAGAGGTAGAGGTTTTCCCTGTGGCTTCTGGGTTTTGAAGGTCATTAACCTAGTTTTTACTCTTCAACAAAAGCACATTTTGCTGCTATTGGCAGTTCTGATTCATCTAGAGCCAAAAAACTTGGCTATTGTGTAGCTTTCCTTTGCCTGGCTCTGGATAATTTCTCTTAAGATTTTAAAAATAGGAACGCTGGGTGGGTCCCTGGTGCTCCACTGAGAACCCTTTGGGCCTAAGAGCCACTAAGGGTCAAGAGCCTCGGACATAATCAAAAACCCAAACTACTCCACTATTTGAGTGTTTGTAGTCACATGCCCAGTGGATTAAAGGTTTTGTGCCCCTTTGTTTTATCAGGTTGTTTATAGGATTTTAATACCCCCTTGTCAAGTGCCTCTGTAGAAACTGAGGCTGAGAGGGGGGAGGGGTGTCTGCCAGCTGGGGACTGGGGAGGTTTGGAACAGGGCCAGGCTGACACACTGCTTTCTTTCTCTTTCTGCCCCGCTCCCTTGGCCTCCTCTTACCTCTCTCCACAGTTTACTTCAGCACTTAAATCCCTGAGGAGTCTGCCCTGCCTAAGAAGGGCCTCTCTCCCACCCCTAGCCGTTCCTCCACCTCTCAGCCATATCTTTCAGCCCCCCTCCCTTGGATCCGTGTGTGTGTGTGTTTGTGTGTATGTGTGTCCGTGTGTGTGTCCCCTGTAAATAGCCAGCTGTTATTTATACATATATAATATTATATATATTTGGTCTGTTTGTAGTTTTATTACTAGAAGATTTTTTCCGGTTGTCCTTAACACCCCTTCCTGAGGCTCCCCTCACCTCTCTCTCATCCTCTGTCCCTTTTCCTCTTTCCCAGACAGCCCCGAGTCCCTTTATTTGCATCTGCTATGCAATAGCCCTCTCCTCTTCCCTGGACTTAACTGACCTTCCCCTAGCTTCCCTTTGCACTTCCTGACCCTCCCAAAACAAAAACAAAGCAAACTCCACAGAAACAGACACATCTCCCACCTGTCCTGTGCAGGCTTCCCTGGGTTGCACCTTGTATCCTGTGGAAGGCTCTGACTCTGGTGTCACTTGGTCCTGAGAATCCCAAGGTTTTCTGGGAGCGTCCAACATATTAATTAGCATATCATTTGCATACCGACGTCTTCCTAGTTTCCTCGTTTTGTTCCATCACTCTCCTCTGTTTTTCTTTTCTGAGGAGTTAGTCTCCACTGGCCCTCCCATCACACTTCCTTTGCACGACATTACCTGCAGGTGGTGGGGAGCAGGGCTTTTGGGGAACCAGTCTGCTCTGGGCCCTAGAGTTGGCCCCTCCCAGATCCTCTAGTCTAGTTCACCCCCCTCACCCCCTTTCCAAACCTCTTGTACCCTCCTCTCCCTCCCCCCAGCTGGTGTGTAAGTGTCTTGGAGTTCAGTGTGTTATGATGGACCAATAATTCTGCCACTTGTGGTCTCTCCCTACATTCCTGCTCCCCAGTTTTCATGTGGGGCACTCAACTGACATTCCCAGGGGGTCTCCCTTCCTCCCGTCTGCCTGATCTGCCTCCTCCCATCAGGAAAACTGGGGGCTGACTACAGTCTGATTCTTTGAGGAGGGTGGTTCCAGTGTGTGGCATCACTGCCTTGGGGAGGAGCAGGACCAACCAGAATCCCCGTTCCTGCCCGAAACCTCTGGCCTCATCCTTGCTAGAGGTTGGACTGAAAACTTTCCTCCCCAACCTGGGGGGGTGTTGCCCCCCATCACTGCCCAGCTCCTCTGACTGCCCCCCTGTATTCAGGGTGGGGGTATTAGTCACTGCCAATATGTGTATGAGACTTGCTGGATGATGGGGATCCTTGCCTTTCTCTAGGGCTGTTGAGCCCAGAGAAAGGGGGAGAGAGAGAAAGACAGTGCAAATTATTCCCTTTTGGGGAGAAATGATAGAGGAAGGATCTAATCTTTTTAAATGGCACAGTTTTAGGGGTCTGAGGGTACAGCCCCCTTAGCCTGCCACTGGGGGCGGTTCCCCACACTCTTCCCCGACACACCACGTTTTCTGTGTGGAGGGGGACCAAGAAGATCTAAACTGGTGTGAAAGGGTAGGAGAGATGCTGGGGGTGGGGGTGCTTGTGTTCTAGACCCCCAATATTATCCCAGTGTCCCCTGCCTTCCTTCTTCCCCTACCCCATGCCCCCAATTCTGTGGCGCATCCAGATTGTGAAAATGTACAATAAACGTGTAATGAGTAACCAAGTGTTGTTTATAATCTTTTTCTTAACCAGTACTTATGAGTATTGACTCTTCAGGTATAATGGGGTGGTTTAAAAGATTCTTTGGGAGGGGCTGTCCTGTTGCTGGAGGCCCTGACCCCAAATGGGCCCTTGCAAAGTGTGATTCCTGAAGTGGCCATGTGGGGAACCAGGAATCCAAAGTATCAGTGCTGTCTAAGCTGGGTGAACCCCACAGCCTGGGGTTCCCAGCTCCCCACGCCCTGACCTGGAGTATGCTGCTGCCATACAATTCCTTTATCTCTTAAAGCTCACTTCTTGCTGCCCCCTGGGCTTTCATAGCCATCCACTCCTGGGCCGCTTCTGTAGGGGCATTTCTTCCCCTTTCCAGCACAGCCCCAGACATCCAGATGGGTTAATGAATGCTCCAAAGGACCAGCTGGAGGGGACAAGGCAACTGGCATAAAGCTCGATATAGATGGCATGCTACCTTTGCCCTCTGTTGTGTGATTGTTACTTTAGCCCCTCTTGAATTCTCAAAGCATTGAACATAACCCTGTCCCCATGTATACACTTCACGAGCATCACTGAGATGTAGCTGTATAGGAAAGAGGCAAGGTTTCTGGTTGCTCTCTGTATTCAGGGTATGGAGGTCTAGTCACTTCCAGTGTGTGTGGTACTTGCTAGATGATGGTGATCCTTGCATCTCAGGGCACTTGAACCTACAGAGAGAGAGAGTATCAAGTGGCTAAGAATCAGGTGTGCTGCAGGCTGATTTCTGAGTTTGAGGCCAGCCTGGTCTACATAGTGAGACCCTATCTAAGTAAAAATAATAACTTTTTTTGAGTGGGGACAAGGTCTTACTTTGTAGCTCTGACTGTCCTGGAACTCTTTATGTAGACTAGGCTGACCTCGAACTCAGATCCCAAGTGTCTCTGCCTCCCTGATGCTGGGATTAAAGTTGTGTGCCACCACACCAAAAAGAAATAACTACTTGAGATACTTTTAAAAATAAAATTTTTAGTCCCTTACATTGAAGATTATTTCAGAGGTTCTAAGGTGCGCAGGTGTCTTGTGCTTAGCAATACTCTATCCTAACTTCTACCTTTATGAAGTTTAAATAGGTTAGCCTTTCTACATTTAACCCCTGAAATTACTTCTAGGTATAAGGATTCCATAGGCCTAAGACACTCACATACCTTCATTGTGTCAGAGCTCAACATGTTAACGTGGGAATTCAGACAGATTACGTAACCCCTGGATCTCAGGCTCTTCTGTGAGGTTTTGGGTAATGAGCTGGCCTTCTAAGAGTCTACAAGAAGCGTCTGGCACAGAAAACAGGAGGCGACTGTCGTTTTCACTATCATTGTCATACAATCTAAAGACCTCTTCACTCTAATGCTCAGACTTAAGCGCTGGGAATAATCAGAGACACCAAACTCGGGCACCAGGAGCCTCTTGTCATGGCAGGGTTTCTTAATACTAAGTATCCCCACTACGCCATAGCCTGTCACATCTACGCCTGCGTACAAGTCGCTCGGCACGCCTGCGCAGACTCCACAGTCTTGGGTAAGTGTCGTCAAGGAAAATCCCCAGCTTCTCGGTAAACAAGTAGCCGCGTGAGCCGGCCTGCACGTGTTCCCTACAGCTCCGAGCCCTTTCAGCCTATGAGAAAGTTTTTAGGGCAGGGCTGGCATTGCGTCACTGATTTAGGCAGGGCGGGGTTGTTCCCACAACCAATAAAAGCTTTGGGAGTGGGCGAGGGGTGTAGCTTCCGGTCAAATGTCCAATCAACACGCTGAGACGCCCCCTCCCTCACGTGGCTTTCTCACTACCGGTTGTCATGCTGTCCAATGGGAAGATGACTGCACTCTGAAGTGCCAATGGTGGCTTTGTCGGCTGCACGCGGAGCGGGGCATGGGTTGGCGCCTCTAAGCCAATAAGCTTGGGAGGCGTGACAGAATGGGCAGTGGGCGGGCCTGACGGAGCCTGTGGAGTAGCTACCCAAGGTTCCCAGTGGTGAAGAAATTTGGATTCTGCGTGCACTCGAAACTGTGAGTAGCCCCTTACTTCGGGGTCGGTTGAAATGGTTTTTTTTCCGGGGACGGTTGTCAATGGCGTGGAGTGTTGTGGGATCATGCAGATGTGTGATCGCTGCAGTAGGAGTGCTCAGTGGTTGGTTGTGGACTGCAAACTCAGCTCGAGCGGAGAAGGATGGGAGTTGTTAGCATCAGATCGCTCAGCCCCTAGGGTCCCTGAACCCTGTTACCTAGCGCGGAGTGCTCAGACGCCCGCAGTCACCCGAGGGAACTGAGGCGCCTGCAATGGGACGCCTGAGAGCTGGTTAAGGTTTGGGTGGGTAGGCTCCCCAAACACTAGGAAGAGGCTGAGGCTGAGCCTCTGGTGGGGTAGGTGGGAACGTGGCATGGCGATCTGAGAAAGCTCTGTGTGCTGATTTGTGTGATTCGGAGGGTTTTCCATCACGACTATGGGTTAGTTTTTCACGTGTAAAGGATAGTATTGGGGTCTCAGGGACATGCTTGCAAATAGGAATGGGCTAGCAATTTGTTGGTTTCTGAAAAGGAGGATAGGCTGGAGGGTTTCTATATACCGGCTTGCCCACTTTTCTTCTCTAGCTGCTGGAGGTGAGGAGGCACCGAAAGGCTGCTCTGGTGTCTAGACAGGCCCGGGTGAGGAGACGGGAGGAAGTGAGGTTCCTAGGAAGGCACTGTGGCTGGAGACTCCTCAGATGATCTCAAGGGCTTTTGAGCGCAGAAGAAAATGAACCGTGGTGGTGTGTGTGGAGAACAATGTCTTGAGATCAGGCTGAACGGGATAAAGGAATTGGAATGCAGCTTGTGTTCTTGGCACCAAACTTAGAACCAGGGGACTATATGAGAGGTCTTGGTTTGGCACTGCTGGAATAGAGTAGAGGTTTGGTAACACTTCACAGGGTTCCTGAGGAGAAGAAGCCAGAAGGGCAGACCATCATCAGAGCCTTAACCTCAGGCTCCATTATGAGGGAGCTGAGAACATGCTTATGAAGCAGACAATTAAGGCAAGTATAGTAACTACTAAGTCTTAGCTGGCCCTCATGAAATGAGGATGATATCTACCTTCAGTTGTTTGGGGGCCTAAAAAAAGAACAGTATATGTCAAATACCTAGCACAATACTTGGGTCATTTATAATACAAACTATACGGCATCAGAACAGACTATCAACGGTAACAACAGTGGAGTTAGGGATTTCTGTGAATGCTGTGGCTTGGAACAGCCCACATCTTCTGTTTTTCTGCAAGTTTGATGACTCCTTCTTCCCTCTTC
Source organism: Sigmodon hispidus (assembly GCA_004025045.1). Lineage (NCBI taxonomy): Eukaryota > Metazoa > Chordata > Mammalia > Rodentia > Cricetidae > Sigmodon > Sigmodon hispidus. The sequence continues at coordinate 40,736 of PVIH01013752.1, read as the reverse complement.
CTGATTTTCTAGTCTGCAGCCCAAATTCCATTATTGCATCCTGGATTCCTCTCCCAAGGTCTGGGCTCCAGACCGAGGCTACTTGCCGTCCCAGTTTGACTTCCTCGTTCTAAATCCATTCTCCCCGACCCCCTCGCACCTATTCTGTTTTGTAATAGTAACCAGAAATTCCACTTCTGAAAGGGGGCCTCTGGGAAGGAGCAAAGGTGCGTGTTCCCTCTCTGAACCCGGGCCTCCAATTTCCCCGCGGTGGCTCTTTGGTACCTGGCTGGCCAGCAGCTGGGTACAGTCTGGTGAAAGGGAAAAGCCAATACCAGGAGCCGCAAGAACCGGCGGGGCGCCCACAAACGAAGTCCAGGAGAGAGCCAGGCATGGGGACAGCGAAGGGGACCCCTTCCTCCCGACCGTCTCTCCAGGAATCCCTGGCTTTTGTACAGGACGGCTGTCGTTGGGTTGGGGGAGGCGCCAAGTCTAGTGCATGTCCTGGGCCCCTAGCCAAGGGAACACGATGTTCCCTAGTGCGCTGGCCGCCGCCCTCCGGGGCTGGCTGCCTCCCAAACCGCTGCCTCTCCAGCCTCCCTGCCCCACATTCCCCAGCTGCTTCGCCCCGCCTCCTTCCTCCGCTTTGACGTCACCGCTGGCTCCCGCCCCCTCTTCTCCATTGACGGCAGCAGAGCCTGGTTACTGTGGGGACCGTGAGACCTGACAACCTGGGCCTTGGGACCAGGTGGGGGCTGTTGGAGTGAGTGCTAAAACCTTTTGTCTGTGTAAATGGCAGATACAGAGGTGGGCGAGCCATGGCTGTTTGGGTCAGGGGAATCACACCTAAATCCTTGAGAGCTGTGGAGAGAGAAAGGGTGTGAAATACAAAAAGGAGAGAAGAGGGGACGAGGCGGCCGGAAAGCAGGATCATTTTCAGGAAGAGGAAGCTGCGGGTTCAGGCCCCCATGTCTTTTGTTTTCCGTTTTTCTGGGTTATTTTATAACACTTAGGTGTCCCAGCTTTTCTACAGATCCCTGCCCCTCCGCCTCCTCTAAGGGAAACACTATTGTTAAGGAGAGCTTTAGCCACGTGACAGCGAGGGGCGTGCACCTACAGCTGATGATGGCAGCACTGCTCGATGGCTTCTTCACCTGCCACCTACGTTTCCAGGGAACCCTGAGAAGCGCTCAGGAGAGATCTGGAGAGAGGCTCTGGGTCAGTCACTACGGCTCTCTTAGGCCCAGACTGGCCCCTCCCATCAAGCCCCGTTCTCTTTTTATGAGTCAGTGCTTTTATTGTTTGTTTGTTTGTTTGTTTTTTAAAAAAGTTGTCTCTTCTCCTCGAGGCTCCCCCTCCCTTACCTACCCTTGCAACAGTCTAACACCGAGAGTGACTTAGTTACTTTCGTTAAGAGAAGACAGCAACGGGAGCTGGAGAGATGGCTCAGCGGTTAAGAGCACCGTCTGCAGCACCCACATGGCAGCTCACAACTGTCTGTAGTTCCAGGCAAACACCAAGGCAAATAAATAAGTAAAGTTTAAAAAAAAAAAAAGAGAATACAGTAACTGAGGATGAATGAGCTTGCTGCCCAAACCTTAGCTCTCTTTTTCTTTTGATTTTTATCTTTTAATTTTTATTTATTATACAGAGGAGGGTACCAGATGTCATCATAGATGGTTGTGAGCAGCCATGTGCTTGACAGGGAATTGAACTCAGGTCCTGTGGAAGAGCAGTCAGTGCTCTTAACCTCTGAGCCAGCATCTCTCCAGCCCCCAAGCTTCCTTTTTCTAAGCTGCAGGAATATGAAGAAGCCCTTACCACTCCTCCTTTTTCTGCCAAGGGCCTCAACTGCTCTTCCTGTGGCCCCCATTGTAGTCCTGGTTTTTTGGCCCTCCACTTTTGGGGCAGCCCTAAATGTGGGTGGCTGCACCCTCTGCAGAGAGGCAGCGCTAGTCACCAAGTAGGCTGCCTGGAGACCTTTTCTCTGATTGGCCATCGAAGCACCTGCTTTTCTTTCATTGCACAGTAGCCATTGGCTCTTGCTGCCCTGTCCGTTATCTGTAACCTCTCATCACCCCCTCACCCCGTAATGACACGTGGACCCTCAATCGCCCTTCTTCAGGATCTGAAGTGTCAGAGGAAGGGATTAGAATCTTTATGATAAAGTTGGGCAGAAGCCAGGAGCCAGGGAATATCAGTCTAGGTTTTTCTCTCTCCCACTTCTCATGGGTATCAGACATTTCATTCAGCTGGCTCCAGGACAGCTGTCTTGTTCTGCAAGGCTGGTCAGTTCAGGAAGTAGGTTTCTCTTGAGCACCCACTGTGGCCCAGATATTTTCCCTGGAAAGGCGTAGCTTCCCTCTCTTCATTTCTGACATTATTCGCTGTGCGAGGGAGGCATCCTGAGCCCCAGTGGCTGACGGAGCGGTCTGAGGCCCTTCAGCCCAGCACCAGCACCCAAGTCCACGTGCAAGGATGTGTGTGACACAGCCCTGACCTCAGTGGGCCCCAGTAGCCAATCAGGTGTCAGAGAGAGATCCTTAGCCAACCGGGGGCGGGGCCTGCGGCTCTCCGGGCAGAAGGCCAATGAGGGGCAGGGCCTGGCATTATGCAACCCGCCTCCCAGCCTCTCGGAGCTTCTCGGTTGCCGGCTGAAAAGGCAAGCGGCTGGAGAGCGCTCGATCGGCCAGGTAGGGATGTCTGCTGCAATCCTAAGGCTAGTCTTTGTCCCGGAGCTTGGCCCCCACTGCTTCCAATGTGATGGGTCACTTTCAGCTCTGGCGCTCGGACAGCAAACCAGTAATGGCCTTTCTTGTCACTGTTCACCCCTTTCCCGCCCCTGGGGCCCTAGGTGTTCAATTCCACCCTTCACGGTTGTCTGCGGTTCTTATCTGCTCACCTTATCTCCCGCTCTGCTTCTCCATTGCAGTCATCCTGAGCCCAACAGGAGACCTTTAGAGACCATGGCCCCGGACCCTTTCTTGTCACTCGGGGGTCCTCGGGTTTACCCTGGCACAAAGACCCTTTCAGGTTTCTGCTTTCCTCCCTCCAATTCCTGGCCCCATGCCGGTCATGATGTCAGCCGCTTCATGCTGGAACATCCTGTTCCTAGTGCTAGTTCTTGCTGTTGGCCACAGCCTTCCCTTTTCTCCTGGTGCTCGGAAAATACTTGGGATGGGGGTGTGGTTAGATGGGGAGTAGAGAAAGAACTGTATGTTGGTTGTTGTGTACCCCCTACCTAAGGCATTGCTGTGCTGGTAGTGTTAACTGGAAAAGTGGAAGGCTGGGGAAGGTGTCTGGGTCCTTGCCTATGGCAAGTGGTAACTCTAGTCCTGGTGTTTGGGAGTGGGCAGCGGCCCAAGGAAGAAAAGCAGTGTCCTGATCAGAATGATGGATCAAGGCAAGAGCTAGGATGGGGGCGTTTCCACAGAGAGCAGAGGCCGCGTATTTCTCCCTGGGGAGGCTAGGACCTGTTCTTGGAGTCCCTATAGTTCATCTCTCTTCCCTGGCTCCTGGGCCCTGTGGGCTCTGGAAATTTGTTAAGGTGGGTTAATCCCCAGGCCTTGCTAACCAGTATGGAGGTGCTTTGGCCAGTGTGGGAGTGGGTCGTTTTTCTACTTACACAGCAGTAGGGGTTGGGGGAGGGGTCGTTCCTGCCCTCCTGTGGTCCCTCCAGCAACCGCTGAGCTCAGCGGCTGACGTCGGTTTCCCTGGCGACCATGGCTGTGGCGGAAGCGCGTGGTGGGGCCAGGCACATCGACGCGCATGTGCAGCGGGGGTGGCACCGCCCCCGGGTAAAATTAGCCCGGAAGCCTAAATATAGGAGGCGATCAGTTCACCCCCTGCTCCGAGAGGCCTCAGAGTCCCAGACCAAGTGGGAACCTGATGGGAATTTGGGGATAAAACCCTGCAAGCTTTGGCCCACAGCGTAGTTGTAGCTAATTGTTCAGGCTGCATCTACTCCACACTGCAGGGGCCGTAAGAGAAGGCTCCAGAGAGCCGCCTTCCTACCTGTGGTACCCTTAGGGGGACCGAGAAACAGAACTTAGCTTCCTGTTGCAAGCCCCAGACCCAAGTCCCATTAGTGAGGGACAGGCCGAGGAGGGACCGAATGTTGCCAGCAGATGCTGTGGGGTTATCGGCTCAGCTTTGCTAACCCTTCCTTCTTGGTCTCCTTTTCTAGGTGCTGTGATTAAATGAGTCAGCCCTCAGAGACAGACATCCTACCTCCCTTATCCAGGCCTCCAAAACCCCGTTGTGTACCTGTAGTGGTCTCTTCACCTTTCCTGTTTTGTCTCCACCGCATGGCCCAGACATGAGTGGCCCCCTAGAAGGGGCTGACGGGGGAGGAGACCCCAGGCCCGGAGAACCTTTCTGTCCTGGAGGAGTTCCACCCCCTGGGGCCCCACAGCACCGGCCGTGTCCAGGCCCCAGCCTGGCCGATGACACTGACGCTAACAGCAATGGCTCAAGTGGCAATGAATCCAATGGCCACGAGTCCAGGGGCGCATCCCAGCGGAGCACTCACAGCTCCTCTTCCGGCAATGGCAAGGACTCAGCCCTGCTGGAGACTACCGAGAGCAGCAAGAGGTGTGTGTGTGTGTGTGTGTGTGTGTGTGTGTGTGTGTGTGTGTGTGAGTGCGCGCACGCATCTACAGAATCTAGAAGTGGTCTTTGAGCTAGGTGATAGTGCGGTGCTGCTGATGACTTGGCCCTCACCTTGGGCTGTTGCTTCTTTCCTAGTACGAACTCCCAGAGCCCATCCCCACCGAGCAGTTCCATTGCCTACAGCCTCCTGAGTGCAAGCTCGGAGCAGGACAACCCATCTACCAGTGGCTGCAGGTGTGTGGTGGGTGTGAGGGCTCTGGGAGATGCGGGGATTGGGGCTAGGCTCTGGGGCTAATGTGTTTACCCCTTCATTCCTGTGGGCTTTGTAGTAGTGAACAGTCAGCTCGAGCCAGGACCCAGAAAGAACTCATGACTGCACTTAGAGAGCTCAAACTTCGACTGCCTCCAGAACGTCGGGGCAAGGGCCGCTCTGGGACCCTGGCCACACTACAGTATGCCTTGGCATGTGTCAAGCAGGTCCAGGGTGAGTGGTGCTTCCTGGCAGGGTGTGGCTAGGGCATAGACTATTGTAGGCTCCATTCTCCTTACTGAATATGGCTTGAATAGCCTTGTGAATGCCCTTGTTCTACAGCTAACCAGGAATATTATCAGCAGTGGAGTCTGGAGGAGGGTGAACCTTGTGCCATGGACATGTCTACTTACACCTTGGAGGAGCTGGAGCATATCACATCCGAATACACTCTTCGAAACCAGGTTAGTTGCATCTTGGATCCTCTGTTCTAACATAGCCTTATCCCCATTCCCACAGCTCCTAAATCTTCTCTTGATCTTGGTCTCATCTTAGGATACCTTCTCCGTAGCTGTGTCCTTCCTGACAGGCCGGATTGTCTATATTTCGGAGCAGGCAGGTGTCCTGCTGCGTTGCAAGCGGGATGTGTTTCGGGGTGCTCGCTTTTCAGAGCTCCTAGCTCCTCAGGATGTGGGTGTCTTCTATGGCTCTACTACACCATCTCGGCTGCCCACCTGGGGCCCTGGGACCTCTGCAGGTAAAGTGCCCTTTTGCTATGCAGAGCACTGAATGCTCCAGGAAGCTGCTGCTATGAGCAGCCTGCACCCAAACTTTCATTTCCTGGGTTTTCCTCAGCCCAGGGAAGGGGTGGCGCTTTGCGTACTGTCGTTCTCATCTGTTCTAGGTTCAGGCCTGAAGGACTTCACTCAGGAAAAGTCTGTCTTCTGTCGGATCAGGTAGCTAGGGGGAGGAGGAGCAGGCCTTTCCTCCTCATCCCTGTTATCTGTTATATGGGCTGTGACTTTGACAAGGGGGTGGGCAGCTTTCCACTGGAAACCTCTAATATTCATTTTTCCCTTGCCAGAGGAGGTCCTGATCGGGATCCAGGGCCTCGGTACCAGCCATTCCGCCTAACCCCATATGTGACCAAGATTCGGATCTCAGATGGGGCTCCTGCACAACCATGCTGCCTACTCATTGCAGAGCGCATCCACTCTGGTTATGAAGGTGGATAGGCTAGGGCCCTGGCCTGGGGGATGATGGGAGGAAGGTTTTTCCTCTAGAATGGGGTGAGGTTCAAGCTGAGAGTCTGGGAAGCACAAGCTGGGTCCTTAGGATTTAGGAAGAGGTTCCAGAGACCCTCCTTCGAGGTAGGATAAGCTGAGACCGATCCCTGAGCTGTGACAGGTGAAAAAGAATGTCAATGATTCTTCCTGTCATCTCTGGTATGAGTCACCAGATGACTCAGACTCCCTGTGGCCATAAAGCCAGGTCTGAGCCAAGAACAGCAATGCAGGCAATCCAGACCCTAGGCAGAGTGGAGGGCTGAGGAGCTAGACCATTGTGGACAAAACCTACATGTTCTTTGTTGCAGCTCCCCGGATCCCTCCTGACAAGAGGATCTTCACCACAAGGCACACACCCAGCTGCCTCTTCCAGGATGTAGATGAAAGGTAAGATAAAGACTTGGAGGAAGGTGGGTAGCCAAGGCCAAGCTGTGATCTGACCCCTTCTCTCACTGTAGGGCTGCACCACTGCTGGGCTACCTGCCCCAGGATCTCCTGGGGGCCCCAGTTCTCCTCTTTCTGCATCCCGAGGACCGGCCCCTCATGCTAGCCATTCACAAGAAGAGTAAGTTCTTCTCGTCTTGCTCTCCATCCTGCTTGTCCCCAGCGTTTCTTAGCCGCCCTTTGGTGGTATCTGTCAATGCACTGGCCTCTTGGATCCCTATGTTGTGACTCTCTCTACTTTATTCAGCTTTTCATCCACTATCAATACTTTTCTTCCTGTTCCCACAGTTCTACAGCTGGCAGGCCAGCCCTTTGACCACTCTCCTATTCGCTTCTGTGCTCGAAATGGGGAATATGTCACCATGGACACCAGCTGGGCTGGCTTTGTACACCCCTGGAGTCGCAAGGTGGCTTTCGTGTTGGGCCGCCATAAAGTACGCACGTAAGTGTTCCATATCTTTAAGCTGGCATCAGGGATGGGGCTTTATGACAGGGTTAGGGAAAGAACCGTGTTCACCCTTACCATCCTGCAGGGCACCCCTAAATGAGGACGTCTTCACTCCCCCAGCCCCCAGCCCGGCTCTGTCTCTGGACGCTGATATACAGGAGCTCTCAGAACAGATCCATCGACTGCTGTTGCAGGTGAGATGAGAAAGACCTCAAGGATGTAGTGGTCAGGAAGCAGGATCTAGACACTAACCACCCCATCTTTTCCCTGCTGCAGCCTGTGCATAGCTCCAGCCCCACAGGGCTCTGTGGAGTTGGCCCTCTGACGTCCCCCGGTCCTCTGCATAGCCCTGGCTCCTCCAGTGATAGCAATGGGGGTGATGCTGAGGGGCCTGGGCCTCCTGCTCCAGTGAGTAACTTGTCTGTCTGATTGTCTACTCTCTGGGGAATCATTGCCACCTCGTGCTACCCCTGCCTCGGCTCCCAGGCCTTCTTACTGATGCTTGGGCCCCTGGCACTGGCCACTGCAATGCTGCCTGCCCAGTGTTGTGCTGTCCCACAGGTGACTTTCCAGCAGATCTGTAAGGACGTGCATCTGGTGAAGCACCAGGGTCAACAGCTCTTCATTGAGTCCCGGGCCAAGCCTCCACCTCGACCCCACCTCCCTGGTGAGCTGGTGACCTAGAACACGAGTGGGGATTAAGGCCTGCTGTTCCCCGTACCCTCATTCCTAACCTATATACCTTTCTTTTTCTTGTCCCAGCTACAGGTACATTCAAGGCCAAAGTCCTTCCCTGCCAGTCCCCGAACCCCGAACTGGAGGTGCCACCTGCTCCCGACCAAGCCCCACTAGCATTGGCCCCTGAGGAAGCAGAGAGGAAAGAAGCGTCCACCTGTTCCTACCAGCAGATCAACTGCCTGGAGAGCATCCTCAGGTAAGGCCCCCAAGTCATCTTCTCCCTGGGCCCTGCCTTACCTGCCCTGCGCACCCCCAACCTCTGCTTCTCCATCCCCAGGTATTTGGAGAGCTGCAACATTCCCAGCACAACAAAGCGCAAATGTGCCTCCTCCTCTTCCTGCACCGCTTCCTCAGCCTCTGATGATGACAAGCAGAGGGCAGGCCCAGTTCCTGGAGGGGCCAAGAAAGGTTAGGATGCAGTGCATGCCTGCCTCCCGTCGCCTGCCCCATCCTGGTAGTCCTGGGCCTGTCCACTTCTGCCTTGGGGGCTCCTACCTGCTGTTCCCACCTCCCTTCCTGCTTCCTCATCTTCACGTTCCTCCCTCTAGCCAATCCTTCCCCACACTCCTCCCTGGCATTCCCTCTCCTGACCTGCCAAGGGCTAGGGTGGTAACCAGCGCCATCTCTCTCACAGATCCGTCATCAGCAGTGCTGCCCGGGGAGGGGGCCACTCCTCGGAAGGAGCCAGTGGTGGGAGGCAGCCTGAGCCCGCTCGCCCTGGCCAATAAGGCAGAGAGCGTGGTGTCTGTCACCAGTCAGTGTAGCTTCAGCTCTACCATCGTCCATGTGGGAGACAAGAAGCCCCCGGAGTCGGGTATGGGCATGGAGTGAGGGGGTTGTGACTGGGCCCCACCTGGTCCTTCAGCTAGAGCGCCTTTCTACCTGCCTGCCCGTCCCCAGGGGAGAGAAGCAGGCCACCCTCTTAGCCTGGGGCTCTCTTGCTCCTGACTGTCCACCCACCAGCCTCCGCTGCTTGCCCTCCCGTTCTCCTTGCTGCTTTCTGACTGTCAGCTGAACCATAAAAGTCGGCTGTAAGGGGAGGGCCCAACACAAAACACTGACCACAGAGGGTCCAAAGCTAGAGTATGAGAACTCTCCTGGGTCTTTGGGTAGACCTTAAACATGTGTGAAAAGCAAGATGTGGGCCTCCCTTAGGAGGGGGTGTCAGTCACCGCAGGGGTTCCTGACAGGGTCTTGGCCATAGATGGAGACTGAGTATCCTCTTTTCTCCTGGGACAGTTTTGCATGGGAAGAAGAGTCTACATCTAGCTCTTGACAGGGAGGTAGCATTGAATACCCGGGGTCCCAGGCCTTGGGTAGGGAGGTTGTAGTGTGGATGTGCTGACCTCTGAGATTTTTCTCATCACCTTTTCCCCATCTCGCCTTTCTTAGACATCACCATGATGGAAGACCTGCCTGGCCTGGCCCCTGGCCCAACCCCTAGTCCGGCCCCGAGCCCCACAGTAGCCCCTGACCCAACCCCAGACGCTTATCGCCCAGTGGGGCTGACCAAGGCTGTGCTGTCCCTGCACACACAAAAAGAAGAACAAGCCTTCCTCAGCCGCTTCAGAGACCTTGGCAGGCTTCGTGGACTTGACAACTCTTCTGTGGCCCCCTCAGCCCCTGGCGAGCGAGGTAGCCACCTGGGGCTTCCTTGAGCTGCCTTTATGCAGCCAGCCTAGGGCCAGATGCTGGGGGTGGGAATGTGGTGGCAAGAGAGATGTTCTTGCTCTGGGACCCAGGCTGCTGGCTGTCTTCATCATCAAGACCCTGTTTAGTTAGAGTCTATCTAGCTTCTCCCTACTAGGCCAGGGTTCCAGGCTGCAGACTGAGGAGGGAAGGCGGCGGTGGGGGGGGTGGGGGGGTCGGATGCGCACTGAGACAGGCAGAAGTGCTCAGTTCCAGGTAAGATCCTCAAGTCCTAGCCTGGGAACAAGGGCAGAAGTTGCACCCACATGGCACTGGGCATCACTGATGGCGATCTGCAGACTGGGCCAATCTTGGATGGGGTTGGACTTGCAGGGCGGATGGAAAGTGGCCCCTCTAGGTACTGCAGGGGACCTCACTGGGGACTGAGGCCCGGCCTGTCTGCCCACCACACCGCTCCATTGTGGGTACTGGCAGGACAAGGAGCAGGCGGCACAGCCTGAGGGACTTGGCAGATGGACCGAAGTCACCTGCCTATTCAGCCATGGAGCCATTCTGCCGCCTCCTCCTCCTGTCTGCCAGTGTGCCTCTGTTTGGCACACCCCCAGCTTGGCCCTCATGTAACCTTGCCCTTCCTTGGCTCCTTCCACAATAAACCCCTGTCCCTGGCTCCTGTGATTCTTCCCTGAGAGTTCCCCTCCGTTCTGTCTTCAGTTTTTGTTTTTGCGTGCAGGCCGAGCGGGTTGCTCAGCTCGCTGCCTTTCTCTTAAGTGTGTCAGGGCCGTTGAAGTGGCAGGCTTCTCGCTAACCCTGGTCTTTCCCCACAGGCTGCCATCATGGCCTCATGCCCCCTGGTCGCCGACACCACTGCAGATCTAAAGCAAAACGTTCTCGCCACCACCAGCCCCCCCAGCCCGAGACTCCCTGCTGCGTGTCCCATCCCTCCCCTGTGCCCTCTTCTGGACCCTGGCCACCCCCACCAGCCACCACGCCCTTCTCAGCAGTGGTCCAGCCCTACCCACTGCCAGTGTTCTCTGCCCGCGGAGGTCCCCAGCCTCTGCCCTCTGCCCCCACATCTGTGCCCCCTGCTACCTTCCCTTCTCCCTTGGTGACCCCAATGGTGGCCTTGGTGCTCCCTAACTATCTATTTCCTACCCCGCCTAGCTATCCCTATGGGGTATCCCAGGCCCCTGCTGAGGGGCCAGCTACTCCTTCCCACTCGCCTTCTCCGTCCCTGCCCCCGCTGGCCCCCAGCCCCCCCCACCGCCCAGACTCGCCACTGTTCAACTCGAGGTGCAGCTCCCCGCTCCAGCTCAATCTGCTGCAGCTTGAGGAGCCCCCCCGTACTGAGGGGGGTGCTGCTGCAGGGGGCCCTGGAAGCAGTGCTGGGCCCCTGCCTCCCAGTGAGGAGGCTGCTGAACCAGAGGCCAGACTGGTGAGCATCAAGCCCCGCCCCTCCCTGGCGCCCCGCCCCGCCCCTCCCCTGGTGCCCCGCCCCTGCCCCTCTTTTTCCTGGCTGCTGCCTCCTGGGCCAGGTCTCAGCTTCCTGGACTTGGAATGAATGGGTGGGAGGTCCAAGCAGAATTTCCAAACAAAGCAGACATCATCTGCCCCCTCTGTGAAGGGACAGTTCTGTGTGACAGGTGGAGAGGACATCCCAGTATACGTCAGTGTACGTTCTGAGAGTGTATCTGCCACTTGGAAGGGTCCCGTATTATGCTTCCTGCTCATCAAGTCTTTCCTCTTGGCTCGGCCCTGAGTCCTGGAGCCAGGAGCAAAGCTCTCTCGGGTTGGCTGTGCCTCCTTAGGTTCGCCTCCGCCGGAGGAGCAGTGGAAAAGAAGTCGCAGTGGTGGTTCCTTACTGCCTTCCTGTCCTCTAGGTGGAGGTAACTGAGTCCTCCAATCAGGATGCACTTTCAGGCTCCAGCGACTTGCTGGAGCTGCTGCTACAAGAAGATTCTCGCTCTGGCACAGGCTCTGCAGCCTCGGGCTCCCTGGGCTCTGGCCTGGGCTCTGGGTCTGGTTCAGGATCCCACGAAGGAGGGAGCACCTCAGCCAGCATTACTCGTGAGTGCTCACCAGTACTTTCCGAAGTAGGGCAGAGATGGGAAGTGGGAAGCTAAGCCCCTGTTTGGCGGAACTTGTTCAGGCCCCGTGTGCTGGAAATATGGCCCTCGAGGGTGGCCTGGTAAAGCCTGCCCGGGTAGGTGTGTTAGCCAGCCTGGCTCCATCGGCCCTCTTCACTGCCCCACAGGCAGCAGTCAGAGCAGCCACACAAGCAAGTACTTCGGTAGCATTGACTCCTCCGAGGCCGAGGCTGGCGCTGCTCAGGCCAGGACTGAGCCTGCGGACCAGGTCATTAAGTATGTGCTCCAGGATCCCATCTGGCTGCTCATGGCCAATGCTGACCAGCATGTCATGATGACTTACCAGGTGCCCTCCAGGTGAGTTTTAGAGGTCTCATCTTCTTCCTCTTCACAGCGGTACAGAGACTAGCCTGCCTGTACTGCCCAGATAATCTGAGCTTCTTCTTTCTGGGGCAGATCTGACCTGAAGGTGCCTGGTGTGCCCTAAGCCCCTTCCTTTCTTGAGGCGCTGTCAGTAGGTTCTTCTGAAGTCGAGAGTAGGGTTCCTGGTATTGAAATCAGGGAAGGCACAGAGGACGGCGGGTGAACATGAATGCCGAGCCCATGTGTCCTGGCCCTGGATCCTAGCCTCTACCATGCTCACACAGGGACACAGCTTCTGTGCTAAAGCAAGACCGCGAGAGGCTCCGGGCCATGCAGAGGCAACAGCCACGCTTCTCCGAGGACCAGCGGCGGGAACTGGGTGCTGTGCACTCGTGGGTCCGGAAGGGCCAGCTGCCTCGAGCCCTCGATGTGATGGTGAGATAAGTCTGGGAAGGCAGCAAGAGTCTGACTAGGGATACTGAGCTCAGTTCAGGGTGGAGGAGTAAAGTGTGACCTCAGTGTGTTTGGTCATTCATTCTGAGGGAGGGATGCTAATCCTATGAACTTGCCGCCTCATGATGGAATGTTAAACCGTGTGACCTCATGAGTTAAATAGAGCTTCTCTGACTCACTGTACCACCCAATAGCAGTGGAGTCTCAGTAGAGGACTTAAACTTTTTTGTAAGATTTATGTGTATAAGTGTTTTTGTCTGCATATATATCTATACACCACATGTGCCTGGTGTCTGTGGAGGTCAGAAGAGTGCAATCTGGAGCTAGAGTTAAGGGTGGTGGAGCTACCATGTAGGTGCTGGTATCTGAAGCTGGGCACTCCAGCCACTCAGTAAAGGATTCTCCGACCTTAGACTACAGCCTGAGTTGTGGGCTAGTTTCTTGGGAGATATTTTGGGACCCAATGTTAGGTTAAGTTTCAGATGCTGGCCTTATAGATTCCCAGTGAGGATCCTGCCTAACTGAAATTCTGCTTTTCCCGCCAAGGCCTGTGTGGATTGTGGCAGCAGCATTCAAGATCCTGGCCATGCTGATGACCCACTTTTCTCCGAACTGGATGGATTGGGGCTGGAGCCCATGGAAGAGGGTGGAGGCGAGGGTGGGGGTGGTGGGGGTGGTAGTGGTGGAGACTGTGATGGTGGTGAGGGGGTCCACACCCAAACTGGGGCTAAGGGCTCAAGCTCTCAGGACTCTGCCATGGAGGAAGAAGAGCAAGGTGAGAATTCATCCAGTCCAGCTTTACCTGCAGAAGAAAACGGCACCAGCTAAACTCCATCGCGGCCACTTGCAGCAGTCCATGAGAGGCTTCCTTTTCAACCGTGTTGGGGTTCTTAGGACTCGAGATATGGCCGGACCAACCAATAGGAAACTGCCCCAGCTTCTCCCAACATAGGGGGCAGGACCCCCACTACCAGCCTCTTAGCAGAGAGTGGAAGTCTTCAGCCCAATTTGGAGGATTGTCTGTTCCCACTGTGCTGAGGAGACCTTGCCTCGTCCAGTTAAGGTGGCTGCTCAAGTGTTCTCTTCAAATCTCAGCTGAGCCTGAGTCCCAGTCGAAGGGTTGGGGCTGCACTTATTTATTGGGGGAGACAGCTCACTCTCCTACCTCATCCCAAGATGGGAGGAGGGGAGCCTGGGGCCCACGTAGGACCCAGGGGTTTTGAACCCCTAGCTGCTCCAGGGTGGGGGAGGTTGGTGGACCACGGAGTCCCTGGTGCTGCCCCTCAGGTGGGACCCAGGTGTTCTCAGCTCTCTACCCTCTACCAATGACATTTGTGTTTTTGATATTGTGTCTGTTATTTTTTAAATACAAAATGAAAAACCAAAAACCCAAGGCTTTGTGAAATGAAGTTGGGCATTTGGGTGAGGGAGGAGTGGTCCTGCCACCAGCAAGGTTCTAAAGCAGGTGGATGATGAACCCTTACTCCCTTTTCTCCACATTCCTGGCAGCAAAGGACAGACTTTGCTAAATCTGGTAAACTCTTACACTTAATAGACTACGCTCTCTACCGTTACCTTAGCCTGGTTATCCTGAGAAGCAGAGAGACAGACAACATGTGGTTAAGGTCTTAGCAAGCTCCGGCCTTAGGTACTATGGCAGAAGCAAGTGGGTGCTGGGAAAGCTGTGGTAGTTGAACTGAATTCTCCATCAGAAATAGCTTCTCAGCTGGCCACGTTAGTTGGCAGCCGTAATTCAGACTTGAGAGGGGAGGGAGCCTGGGTAGGCTGAATCATAAAAAGACTAGTTCAAGTTATTAGTCAGCTTGTGGGACTTTGCGCTTCCTTCCCTGCTAGGCACAGCTGATCTACTTTGAAACAAATGGTGTACTCGTTGGCGCCGTGGCTTAGCTGGTTAAAGCGCCTGTCTAGTAAACAGGAGATCCTGGGTTCAAATCCCAGCGGTGCCTTGTTGCACAGCAAGTGTATATTATTGCCGCATTATTGGAATCTCTTCCTCTTACCTAGTGTACTTCTTAGAGCAAGTACTTTGTGTGATTCGATACACAGAAGCCCCTAATCTCTAACCCTAACCCTGCTCCTCCAGCCTAAGGAGGACTGAAATAGGGTTTTATTGGGGTTTCACCGTGGCTCTGCCAGGACAGTTTTGAGGTCTCTGTTTAAGAGAAGGCCTGGACCTCACAGTCAAGCCGCAGCGCACGCGCATGGCTGCTCTGAGAAACCGTCAATCTGCAGGGGTCGGCGCCTAACAGACTGGTATAGCTCCGCAGGCCCATGGCCGCACGCGGCTGTGATGGCCGAGTGGTTAAGGCGTTGGACTCGAAATCCAATGGGGTCTCCCCGCGCAGGTTCGAATCCTGCTCACAGCGTTGCTGTTTTTGGTGTTAGGTATTGCTGCCTTTGCCTTAAATTCGTTTTTCTAGTTCTTTCTTTCTTTAGAGTAGCTTTCACTGGGATTCAGCCACCCTATATCAGCTCACTAGCGCCCTCGTGGGAAGCTGAGACTACTATGGATTCAATTTCAAACTTCAAACCACAAAGATTCCCAGCTTCATTTAAAATCTGCTCAGCCTTTTCCTCTACTTTCCAACTGTGTCACCCAAAACCAGGAATTACCCAGTCATCCTGCCTTTAACTCAATTTTTTATTTTTGAGACTTTAATTACATTCCTCCTTCCTCCCTCCCTTATAAACCTCCCATATACTACTCTGCGTTCTCCTTCAAATTCATGTCCTTATTTTCTAATTGTTATTGCATGCATATAAGTATATGGATGTATATATATATTCTCAAATATAATCTGCTCAGTCTGTATAATGCTCACCTGTATGCTTTCAGGGCTGACCATTTGGCACTGGACAACTAGTTGGTATATTCTTTTCTGGGATGGGCCATCGCTCCCTCTCCCAGCTCTTCTCCATTTTCTGTAGTTCCTGTTTATTTCACTGGGAAGATAGCTTCCCATGGACGTCCTCAGGAGCATGCCCTCTCCACCAGCCCTCTTCCTATCCTGGTCCCTGAGGAAGAGCATGTACATTGAACTATGGCCAACCTCCACATTTAAATTTTCAATCCCTCTGGCCCACGTTGCTCTGTTTCCCATGCTTATCAAAATTTCCCTTTCTACTGTATTGCTCCCATCAACTTCCAGACGTGGTGATTTCATTCAGAACAACAAAAATATATGCTGTATGTTCTTGAAAAGTCTTGTGTTGGCAACATAATCCCCAGATGGGAGGTGAAGCCTTAGGGACATTATTTGAACTAGAGGATGTCGTGAGTAGAGCCCCCACAATGATAAGAAGCTTCTAAGAAGGGACTCCAGCAAGCTTGCTTTTTCTGTCACACCATATGATTCCCTCTACCAAATTCTGATGCAAAAAGAAAGCTCTCACCAGATACACTGGCATCGTGCTCTTGCATCCCACTTCCAGACTGCTGAGCTAAATAGGCCTCTGTATTTTTCTGATTGCTCAGACTATATCATTGTTGTAAGCCAAATGGAGAAAAGCCAGGAAAACACTGTGTGGACCCTGTGCTCTTCAGTTACCATTCCATCCCTTTCCCCTCTGTGCAGCTTTGAGTGATCACACTGTCTCTTCCTTTCTACACTCCTTTGGACCCCCTCCAGCCATGTACATTCCCTTCTCACCACCATAGCTGCCTTTGTTAAGGTTACAAATACCCATCGCATCACAAATGAACAGTAGTCCAATGCTTGCCGTTGGAGAGCCTCTTTCCTGGCCTCCCAGCCTCCAGCACCCTCTGATGTCCCTTCTGCTTCATGGCAGCTCCCTCACAGACTCGCCTTCTGAGTGAGTCTTCAGGGTCAGAGGGGTCAGGAGGCTCAGTCTTCAAATGACCTCTCTTCTCTACCTGTGCTTTCTGCTGAGGCGTCTCTAGTACCTTTAAAAGCCAGATAATACCTCATGGTGACTCACATTTTTAATCTCCAGATGTGGGACTGTTCCCTGAAAGACTGTGAATAATTGGCCTCTTCCTCCATCTCCACCGGGCTGTCTAGTAGGGATACTCTTTTTCCTCAAAGCTGCTTCATCTGGAGACTTCTCATTTTGGTTGATGAAAATTCTATTTCTCTAGATGATTACCCTTAAAACCCTTAGGCTTATCATTGGTCTTTTTTTTAACATTCCATATTGATCATTTAGCAAGTTCTTTTTCTAATATGCAAGCCTTAGAGCTAAGTGTTACTGACTTCACTATTACATTCCAATCCAGACTTGTCTCATCCGTCACCTGGTTATTATTGTAGCTCCTAAATTACCTCCTGGTGTCTATTCTGGTGGGATGCCGGGAATTAAACCCAGGACTTCTTGCTTGCTGGGGAGGCACTCTCTAAGTATGCCCCTCGTTCTTGTGATTACAGTTCTCTTCCAGTCTACTCTTTCTGTGGGAGGTGAGGTGGGGGGAGGGGGAAGAGCTGACACAAGGCAGCACAGGAATTGCATCAGATTCACTATACTTAATAGGTAGCCCAGGTTGGGCGTGAAAGTCATAGTGATCCTTCTATCTCAGCCCCAAAGTGCTGGGATTACAGGCATGAGTTACCATACCTGCCCCTCCCTTGCGATCTCTGGCAAAGGATGATGCTCCTCACATGGATCAGAGGAGAAGGAGTAGAGGTTGGCCCACATCTTTAATCCTAGCACTCAGGAAGCAGAGGCAGGTGGATTTCTGTGAATTCAAGGCCAACCTGATCTACATAGTAAGCTCCAGGACAGCAAGACCCAAGCAAGATTCAAAAAGAACAAACAAAATATTTAATAATTTTATTCATTTATTTATCAAATAAGTCTCATGTCACCTTTAAAGTCTCATGTTGCCGCTAAAGACGTTGAACTTGTGAGCCCCCTTGCTTCCATCTCCTAAACAGTGGGATTAAAAACATGCACCTTCACCCAGTTTTCTGAGATGCCGGGGATGGAAGCTCTTTGCACCTGTGAGGCAAACACACCTTCACATAAGCTTCATCCTCTGCCTTGCAACCATTATGCCATCCTCAGTTATCCTAGACATAGCCAATGCTAGCTCAGTGGGTGCAATGGCTCACTTGTTCTGCCTTCTTTTTACCCAGCAGCTGGCTAGTCTTTGAATGCCTTCTACCTTTCTGGCATAACACAGTGTTCCAAAACCATCTGATAGCTCCCCAGCGGGCCCCCCCCCCATGAATAATCCTTTAACTCTAGAAGAGCCTTGGTTCATATTAGCAGAGAATGACATCTATTGGCTGAGATCTGGGTTTTTGTTATTTGTTTTATGTACTGGTGCCTACTAGCGTGTCTTTGCTTCTAGGCTCACTCAAGGGAAATGAGGTAAGGAGTGAGATAGGAAATCATGGAGGAAATTGCACCTTTGTCTCCATACCTGCATCATATTGAGCTGATAGAGTCTTTCTATCGCAGCTGTGGCTGTCCTGGAATTCCCTTTGAGGACTAGGCTGACCCAAAAGTCACAGAGACCTGCCTGCCTCTGCCTCCTGAGTACTGGGATTAAGGCGTGTGTCACCACAACCAACTCTGAATAAATATAATGGAATATATAGTTCAATATTTCACTGGATAAAATAAGAGTCAAAAATTCTATCCAACATAAATAGATGAGATTGCAGAACAAAACCTGTTTTCTTTCTTTCTTTCTTTCTTTCTTTTTTTTTAATTTTGGAAGTATGATCTCATGTAGCCCAGGCTTGACTCAAACTCCTTATGTAGTTGAGAAAGACCTTGAATTTCTGATTCTCCTGCCTGCCAGGAGAACAGGTACCACCATGTCCTGGTACCCCATTCTTCCAGGATGAGACTTTACAGAATTACAGTTCTCACCCTCTACTCACTTTCTCTGCTTTTTATCCAGTGTACGTACAGTCTCAGAAATCATACCTTGGGTAACCCACATGGATTGTTTCCCCAACAAGAGCAGAAGCTAGCATGGACAGGGCTCATTGCCTACTTTGGAGCTGTCTTTTGTGGGTAGGACAGAGTAGGCAGGATAAATGTGCTGAGGACTGAAGAAATTGCAGGCAGGTTTACCTTTCATAGCTGTGGTCTTTAAAGTCATGGCATTCTCTCCTGCTGAGATTCAGAGATGGCTCAGTGGTTAAGAGCACTGACTGTTCTTCCGGAGGACCTGAGTTCAATTCCCAGCATCCACATGGCAGCTAACAACTGTCTGTAAGATCTGACACCCTTATACAGTTATACATGCAGGCAAAACACCAATTCACATAAAATAGTGAAAATAAATACTTACAAAAAGAATAATTCTGTAATTCCCATTGAATTTCGAATCACAAGCAGCTGGAGCACGTTAGAGTCTAGAACTCTCCTGTGTCTTCCTGCGTTGGCTCCGAGGCTGAGCTTTCTCCTACTTCCAACCCTCAAGCCATAGTGAAACAGCCTTCTAGGAACTCCTCTATTCAGGTCCAGGACATCCTAAAAAGCCTGCTTTCCCTAGAAGGAAGGGCAAGAGGCTGGAAACTCAGGCCTGGGGAGGTGTCATAATGGGAGAGGGGAAGTAAGCAGACCATGCACCTCTGCATCCCTAGAGGCCTAAGGTGGCCATGCACCACCCTACCCTGAACCTCAGTGTGGCTCACCAGAGAGACACAGATGCCTATACATGTACTGTTAGGACACAACCATGACATGGGTGGGCACAGGCTCCCTGAAACAGAGGCTTATGATCTTTATAAAGACCCCCCCCTCACATCCTGAAACAAAGGCACACTAGGTCGTCTTCACAGGCCACATCTGCACCAGAGCAAGGAGTCAGAGTCAAATCACTCAGTTCATTCAACTAGTATCAGTCTTTCACTGTCAGTTTTTTGAGACAGAGTTTTTCTTTGTATCCCTGGCTTTTATGGAACTCACACTGTAGACCAAGCTGGCCTCCAACTCCTAGAGATCTGCCTGACTCTGCCTCTGGAGTGCCAGGATTAAAGGCATGGACTACCACTGCCTGGTGTACATAATTTTTTTTTTTTTTTAAAACTTTATTTATTATTTATTTATTTATTTGCCTTGGTGTTTTGCCTGGAACTGGAACTACAGACAGTTGTTAGCTGCCATGTGGGTGCTGGGAATCGAACCCTGGTCCTCTGGAAGAGCGGACGGTGCTCTTAACCACTGAGCCATCTCTCCAGCCCCCCATAATTTTTAAAAGGAAAAATATAGGCATAAAAGTAATATTTAGAACAACTCAAGAATGCAGCAATTTACATATTTAAAAAGCTGACAAATAGAGGCTGAAACTCTGTGTTCAATCCTTAATGCTAGGAGGAAAATCTGACAAGTTGTCAGTGAAATAAAACATGGTAAGGAAAGCAAGACCCTGTCTCAAAAATAATCCCAACGATGATGATCATAACTCATAACTCATACACTGACAAATGCCAGGAAGCACCCCAACTCCTGAAAACCTCCACAATATTCTCCACAGACTGCCTACCTGCTTTGTGTATGTCTCTTTCTTCGTGTGTCTGCACAATTTACAAATGCCATGGCCCTATGAGCACCTTGCTGGAACCTGCCCCAGATTCTGTTTTTGGGCTCCTCAATTTCATTAGCACCATGATGAATCAGCTTATGCCCTTGAAGTTCTCAAATAGGTTCTCAGCCGGTTGCGAAAGCCTATTTTCTTACACCCATAGGTTTATTTTTCTACTTTGCGAAAAGAGCATTTCACATGTTTCTCATCAAATGGCCTATAGCACTTCTAATGTGCATGGGAATAACGGGGATCTGGGGTGGGACTGGAGATGGATGGGATTGGTTGATTGGAGGGAGGTGGAGAAGACCTTTCTCTCATTGAGAGGTGGGGAGATAGAGGGCATGGCATAGGAAATTGGGACTCTCTGATTGCTACACTTTCTTAAAAGAACATTTGCTCAAGCTAGGATGTCAACTCAAAAGTGGTCTTGTTGCCAAGGATGGCCTTGAATTCTCCATTGCACTTAGACTAATCCCCAAGATCCTCTAAGGCTCCCCAAATCCTGTGAAACAGGCTATGCCTGACTTATCTTATATCCCATTTTATATCCTCCCCCCACCCGGTTCTCTTTTCTAGGTTCTTTCTTTAGCTCCTACCAACAAATCTCTTATCAACAGGAGGGCTTGGACTTGTTCATTTTGCTTGGACTCATGGGGTGTCCATGCTGAGGTATCACCCCCGTGAGTGAGGCTGCCTCCTAGCACTTGGCTGTCACGACATTGCAATTATTCTTACAACCAGGTGAAATGATCTTATTTTATTTTCTGCCTTTTTGGCTGTTTCCTGTCCCCACAACTGCCAATAATACACGTTTCTGGAGAGCTCAGAGCCAAATGTAATCCCAGTGCCTTCCAATAGTGGGCACATAGCAAGCACACATAGATCTAGGATTGAGTTGAGCCCGAAGAGATGCCAAGATTGTTTACTTTTCTCCTAGGGCCGGGCCCTGCTTGGAATCGGGACGAATCCAAAATGAGATCCATCAGGCTGAGAGAGAAGGTTTAAACCGGAATTCAGACTGTGAGAACCTGAAAAGGCCCGGAGGAGGGGCGCGGAGGGCGCGGAGCGCTCCGGAGGGGAGCGGAAAGCCGGCGCGGGGCGTCAGGGCCCCCGGGCCGCTCACAAGTGGCCCCAGCAGGTGGCCGTGCCCGGTCCCGCCCTCCCCGGGAGCGGCGCGTGCGGCATCAAAGCTGCAGGCCAGGGGCGGGCCAGGGAGCTGCAGGGAACCGGGGGTGCGAGCGTGGGAGCCCAGGGTCACCGGAGGCGACAGGGACCAGGAAAAAAGACCAGACAGCTGGGAGAGGCGCGGAGAGGGAGCTGCAGAGAGACCACCCTAGACCTGGAGAACCCCAGCAGAAGTCACCTAAAGACCTGGGAAAGGAAAAAGCAGAGGGAGATGGAGTATCTGGGAAGCCCAGAAAGCTGACATGCCCGGGTCCTTGGACTTGGGGAAAAGGTGTTCGTTCGGTTCAGAAGAGAAAATGAGGAGAGAGAGGGAAGAGGGGAAGAAGACCT
Source organism: Sigmodon hispidus (assembly GCA_004025045.1). NCBI lineage: Eukaryota > Metazoa > Chordata > Mammalia > Rodentia > Cricetidae > Sigmodon > Sigmodon hispidus. The sequence goes on along the minus strand of PVIH01013752.1, from coordinate 19,390 downwards.
GACTCTACCCCGCCGAGGGCAGAGAAGGACCCCTGGGCTGGGATCCCAGCTTCGTGTCCTTTCTCAGGGTTGCGCCTCCAGAGGTGCGGACTTGGGTGTATGGGTCGAGGTACCCAGAACCTCCCAGACTAGAAAAGGCGGGTAGGTCCTAGGATCTACGGAGTTAGAGATTGGTTCCGGAGCTTTCAAGGCGACCATAGAATCAAAATGCTACATTTCAATAGAAATGTTTAAGCAGAAAAAGATGCATGCTTGAAGCCTCATCAGTTGTATTCGATTCTCCTTTGAGAGAAGGGGGAAAAAAAAAAAAAAAAAAAGATACACTCATGCATTGGCCGGGAATCGAACCCGGGCCTCCCGCGTGGCAGGCGAGAATTCTACCACTGAACCACCAATGCAGATGCAGGAAACCCTCTCCTAATGAATCTATCCGAACTTGCCAAAGGCGGAGCCAGCCGTGCTCAGCCCTCTAAGCATGGAAAGGGTTTATAAAGGACGGTTGGGGTGGGTGGAGCACCAGGTCAGTCTTTCTCTCCCTTGGATCCGGCCACCGGGCCATAAAGTCATTCCATATGGCCAGGGGCGGCCCCACACCCGGGTGCAAACTGCCCTGGCCCTCGAGCCTCACGTGCAGGTGAGAAAAACTCAACCCCAATTCTGGTTCCCAAGGAGGGGGGCGGCGGGGCCTGCTGTGGCCACACATCTGTGCTCCCATTTGGCTGAAGTAGGGGAAGGTGGGATGTACTGGGGGCCCTAACCCCAAATGGGAGCCCCCTTCTCATGTCTGCGCCCCTCCCGCTCCGCTTCTGCCAGCAAAGCCGCTCAGGATGTGCAGGGCCTCTGGAAGGAGGGTTCTGTGTCTCCCCCAGCTGTCTTCTGGCCCGGTTTGTAGCCCTGTGTTTATTATATCCTTTCCTCATGTCACTTGTCATGTTATATTTCTGTTTTACCTTCTCAGGCACTTCATCCTGAAGTCTCCAAGTGTTGACACATCCTCCCGTAAAGGGTCATGCTCTTGGTTTGAGGTGGGTGCGGATCCCCTTTTGTAACAAACCCTTCCGTGTCCTTTTAGCAAATCTCACATTTGCTACAAAGTCTAGGTCCCTCCAGAGGCAAGTAACTCTGGTGCACTTTCTGTCAGTCATACTCCTGATTTTAGTTTTAAACCAAATACCTGTAAATGGAAAGATTTCTTCACGTCTACTTATACTTTAAGGTCTGCATCTTTTTTTTCTTTCTAGAAGTTTTCTTTGCGCCCCCCCCCCCGCCTTTTAGTCCAGCCATGCTCAAGAAATCTTGTTTTCGGGGCACTCGTTTCTCTTCGCTTCTATAGCTATGATAGCCGCTTGATGACAGACTCTTATTATCACTAGGTCTGCAGGGTTAAGCACCGGAGTTATTGTGGTGTTAAGTAAAGTGATGGGTACCACATGAGCTTTCCCACGGCCAGCCAATAGAGTCCCGGGGAACTGCTCTGCACCTCTAGAGGTTACCCCTTTCCCCAAGAGGTGGGAGGTGGGGGGCTTGGGGAGAGGCTGGAGCATGCTAGCATTTATTTCAGTGTTGGTGAGGCCATAGTGAACCTCTAAGAAATCTACTCTTCTAGGAGTTCCCCAAATTTCGGTTGTGTCCCAATTCACCTAAAACTCCCTCCCCCTGCTATTCCCCTCCCTGCAGTCGGGTCCCGCCTTCTTATACAGCCTTATGGTCCTTAAACCAGCCTGTGGCCCCTTCCTTCCCCGGCTTCCCACACTTGGGGCCAGTTCCTCTCCTTCCCCTCCCCCTTCAGTGCCCGCCTTTCCGGGAGCCTCGTGCCGGGGTCTTCGCCCTAAGCATCCCGAAGCTGAAGGGGCGGGTCCGGGTCCTATCCCTCCTCCCCTGCTGGGGCGGGATATATAAAGATCTAGGGAGCACGCGTTGTGTCCACCGCAGGGTCCGGAGGCGCAATGGTCACTCGGGATCGAGCTGAGAACAGGGACGGCCCCAAGGTGAGAGGTGGAAAGGGAGGGAGCAAGGAGTCCCTGTTCCGGCCACAGGACTGAAAGGTCCTAACGCTGTGGGTTAGGGGTGAGGATGGAGACGCAGGACTGAAAGAAAGGACAGAGGTGCTCGTGGGACCCAAAGAACCTGAAAAGTATGAGAAGGACAGGGTCAGAGCTGAGCTGGCTGGCGAGGGCGGAGGGAGCCATGGTCTAGCGGGGGCTGCAGCTGGTGGACTGGAGAGCCAGAATTTGGGCAGCATGGTCCATCCTAGCGCTCGGGGAGGCTGAGGCAGGTGGATTACCGCAAGTTCGAGGTCATGGAGTGCGACCTACAAACACAAAGCAAGCAAACGAAACCGAACAACATAGAGGACAGAGGGGGGTGGAGGGCGGGAACAGAAAGAGAAGAGATATGGATGCTGTCACAGTAAGCGGCTGTGAACTACATCTGACTCAAAGTCTGGAGTCTTTGGTTCCAGAGGTGCGAGGCCGGGTGACTTTTAGGAGAAGCAAGGGCGACTTCTAGGTGACGACAGCCTAGAGGGTCTTGAGCGAGAAGAGGAGGTGTGTGCGGTCGCGCTATGCGTCTCCCTTTCGCCCCTGGGCTGCTAACTCTGATCCGCACCGTGCAGATTGGGGGCAGAGAGTGTTCCCAAAGTTCTTCACTGATGCACAGAGAGGGAGACCACACAAGATAGAGATGTCGAGAGAAGAATGGAGAGTCACAGACGGGAGACAAGAAGAGGAAGCAGAGCACAGACGGGGCAGGGGGCAGGGAGCGGGGACAAGTGGGGCGAGCCACTGAAACCCACCCGAGGGCGCTAGCATGGAGTAGTGAGCAGCCCTAGGCAATCAGGGATTCGGGGAAAGGGACGCTTGGGGTTTTCCCAGCGGCAGGATCGGACGCTCGCGGGGCGGTGCTGAGTCTCGGTCCGGTCGGCCCGCTCTCCTTTTCCCGCTGGTCACAGATGCTGAAGCCGTTGGTGGAGAAGCGGCGCCGGGACCGCATCAACCGCAGCCTGGAAGAGCTGAGGCTGCTACTGCTGGAGAGGACCAGGGACCAGGTCAGTTCCACTACCCGCCCCAGGCTCTTCAGCATCATGTACGTGTGTCTCAGGGCTGTCCACCGGGGTGGGGACATAAGCTGGTGTGGTGACCCTGGTCCCAAGGCATCCTGACCCAAGTCTGGCCTTGGAAATCCCATTTCACACTCCCTCGCGCTCTCAGAATTCGATCTTCGCCACCTTGCGGGTCTGTAAGTTCCCTGTCTGGCTCTGTAGACTGAGCTTCCAGCGTGCCTCAGTTTCCCCCTTTGGGTTTCTAAATGTCCTCACCTATCTCCTGCCCCTCACCCCCACCCTATGAACCAGCTTCAGTTCTGCGGTGGTTTTCACCATCCGGGTTGCTGGGAACTGATTCCCCTCCCTCCAGGGTGGGACAGGGACCTTTCTTGGCCATCTCCACATTCGGTCGCGAGTCATGGGGGCACCCGCAGCTCCCGTATCCGCCCCTCCCTTCTTCCCCCAGCCACTTTCCCCCTTTCTCCCACCCCTTTCTGTCTCTGCGCCCCCCCTCCATCTGTAGAACCTCCGGAACCCGAAGCTGGAGAAAGCAGAGATACTGGAGTTCGCCGTGGGCTACTTGAGGGAGCGAAGCCGGGTGGAGCCCCCGGGTACAGCGCGGGGGGTGGGGCAGCGGAGGGAGGGCGGGCTGGGAAGGGGCGGGCTCTGCGGTGGGTGGGTGGGGTGGGGGGGACGGCCCGATGTGCACCTAGGCGAGGTTAATAACACCTGCGCGTGTCTGTCTCTGTGTCTCTCTCATCCCCTCCTCTCCGCGTCCATCTGGTCTTCCGTCTCTGTCCGTGCGCCCGTCTGACCTTGGTATCTCTGCGCCCCGCCCCTTCCCTCACCCCCGTTGGGCCCCTGCCCTGCCCGCCTGTCCTCCCGCCGGCTGCACCAGGGGCTCCCCGGTCCCCAGGCCAGGACGCCGAGGCGCTCGCCAGCTGCTACTTATCCGGTTTCCGCGAGTGCCTACTTCGCTTGGCGGTCTTTGCGCACGACGCCAGCCCGGCCGCCCGCTCCCAACTTTTCTCCGCGCTGCACGGTTACCGGCGCCCCAAACCGCCCCGGCCAGAGGCCGTAGATCCAGGGCTCCCAGCACCGCGCCCACCGCTGGACCCTGCTTCACCCATCCTTGGCCCCGCGCTGCACCAGCGCCCCCAAGTGCACCAGGGCCCCCCTAGTCCCCGCTGCGTTTGGTCCCCATCCCACTGCTCTCCCCGCGCCGGGGATTCCGGAGCGCCGGCGCCCCTCACCGGACTGCTGCCGCCGCCGCCGCCGCCTTACAGACAAGACGGGGCGCCCAAGGCCCCGCCACTCCCACCGCCCGCGTTTTGGAGACCTTGGCCCTGAGCTTTGGGGGGCTGGGGCGGGGGTTGGGGGTGGGGTAGAGACTCCAGCCAAAGGGCAGGAGAGGGATCCGGGCGTTCGGGCGAGGAGGGCAGCGGGGCGCGCGGGCTCAGCGCGCGGGTGAGATGTGGTTTATATTAGAGTATCTATATAAATATATATTTTCCTGTCCCTTTCCCCTGCTCCACTATTCTGTGTATAGGATTGTACCCACTCTACCCCAGCCCAGTCCCTTCCCTAGTCCCTAGTGTATGGAATATAAGCGTTAATAAAGCCGGGTGTGTCCCCTAGCCAGGGGCCTGCCTCTATATCGGCGCCACACCCACATGCACGTACCCTTCTCCCACCTTTAGGCCTGCTCTCTCCATGGCCCAAGCCCTGGGGCAGACAGGTAAGTAAAGGGCCGAGCAACAGACTGAGATTAAAACTGGACTTGAAAATAAAGGGGATGTTTAAATGAAAGTCAAGAAAGTAAATAAACCGACTCTGGTGGGATTCGAACCCACAACCTTTGAATTACTCATTCTGTCACTAGAAGTCCAATGCGCTATCCATTGCGCCACAGAGCCACATGGCGGGCGGCGCCTTCTTTCAGCTTACGGACACCAGTATTAAAAAAAAAAAAAAAAAAAGGTAGCGCGGGAGTGAGTGTGCACGGAAACTGGGTGGAGCCGGAGGCGAAGATCTCCGAGGCTAGCGGAATGAGATGCGGTACACGCGTGAGCCCGGTGGGAATAAAGGTGAACGCAGGTACTAGAAGCAGGGAGGGACGGTCACGGAATTTGAGCTGGTGCAAAGCTCAGGCTGCTCCTTGCACTACCAAGCTCAGACTTGCTCGGTTCCCAGATTTGATCCCACTAAATAAACTTGCTTTGTTGCAAATCTCTGTGTCCTTTGGTTCTTTTTTTTTCTTAATCTCTCTTTACTATGTCGTTCAGGGTCTCGGTGGCTCCTCATTCTAGGTTTGAAATATACAGCAAAAGAGATCCAAGTCAGTTCGTGCTTGTGAACTTTGTACAGACCTCTTTCTACTCTCTTAGGAAGACAACGGGAAACGCAAGTCCGCATGCAGGTAGCGTGGCCGAGCGGTCTAAGGCGCTGGATTTAGGCTCCAGTCTCTTCGGAGGCGTGGGTTCGAATCCCACCGCTGCCAGGCCAGGATTTTTCTCCAGAGAAAGACCTCCTTATTTAGTTTTGAGATAACCATTGCTTAGCTAGTGTTTTACCATCGTTTTCATAAACAAGAATTTTAACTAACCTTAGAAGTCACCTGTTTACAATTTGTCACCATTGTAAACATGTCTGGGAGTATGTATTCCATTACGTTATATAATAATATATGTTTAAATTCAGCGTAGATGCCGGTGTATGTAAATTGCTTTTCTCAAGTTCTATATGACGGTCTATAATAGAGACTAAAGCTGCTCAACGTAAAAATTTTAAAGAGATGTTGTGTCTTATTAAATTTTTGGAGTACTAAATGTATGAAAAAAATTTAAGGTTCCACCGAGATTTGAACTCGGATCGCTGGATTCAGAGTCCAGAGTGCTAACCATTACACCATGGAACCTCCTATTATCTGGCTTGAAATTATATACATTATACTGTAACCAAGTTTGCATATCACTCCAACATCTGCCCAAACAAAGAGCAATGACATGGAGAAGTCAACTACTAGATGTTTTATCGAGTACCTGAGATGTGAATGCTTCTTTTAAACAAGATTACCAAAGAAGGCCAAAAATTTAGTTAAATTGCTGATTTTAAAATAACAAATTTAAGTTAAAATAAGAGTTTTCGAATATTGTGTGAAGTGAAATCTATCATTAAAAGGAAATTCGCCAACTTAACTCTTCATGTGGCTTTTAGAAAATTAAACTCGTATTCCTGATTTACAAAGATACTGCTCTAACACTCCTGTTATTACCATTGTTCAGAAACTTTGTTATCAACATTTCCTTTTAAAAGTAGATAATTACTTTGTTTTTATAGTGCTCTCGTGAAATACTCCAGCCTTAACAGCGCGCCCTGGCACAGCTCTCAAAAAGGTCTAGCGCCCGAACAGGGACTTGAACCCTGGACCCTCAGATTAAAAGTCTGATGCTCTACCGACTGAGCTATCCGGGCTCTTACAAGCTGTCTGCACTCTTGCCTAAAAGAGTATTTTCCGATCCTTCTGTAGTCCATATTCACCTAAATGTTGTACATTTGTGTCTAGCATCCTGACACAATGCAACCTGGTTAGTAAAGCCGGTGCCTTCCTTAGAGGTCTATTTAAGGCGGCCGCAGCAGCGGGAGCGCCACGCAGGCTGGAATCCCGAGGTGTCTAGACCGGCCACGCGGGGCCGCTGCGGGCTACAGGTTTCCCTGGTTCAGTTTATCTTTCTTTCCTGCCCCTTGTGACCTAGATCTCGGACACTTAGGGCACGTGGATTGCCTCCCACGGTGTAGCAGGCAGGCTGAGGGAGGATCTGGAGCGTAAAGAATGTCACACGGGGGCCCCCAGATGCTGCGGGGCGGGCCTCTATTCACTTGGCAGGCCCTATTCCAAAGAAGTTATTGAGGTCGGGAATACTAAAATCTGGGGCCACAGAAGGGACTAGCCTTGAGGAAGAAATGGGCGTGTCGGTGGCAGGATGGAGAACGTAATCACCTGTCGCGTGCTGAGATGCATATGCTATTCGCTTGATTGTTGCTGAGGTCACGTGCGATTTATGAACTGGTTTAGTTTTCCGACGTACCGTGTGATTCACATGGTTGATTCACATGTAGGAATTCTGGTGCTCTGGTGCTCATTTCTGGTTTGGAAATAGGAGGAAAAGGGTCTGGGTGGAAACAGGGGGGTGGGTGAGCATGGGCTTCAGGACATTAGTCAAGCCTCTGATCCGGCAGAGTGTACGTAGTGTCCCAATCACACACGCGTCACCTCCTCCCTGTCTCCCTCTCTGTACTCGGTTCCTCCTCCCTCCCCGATGGACCCATCTCCTGATACACATCTGGATGAGCCAGCAGCCAGAGAGACCGGCTGTGTCAGAGCCAAGCAAACAAGTGATTAGGGTGCAAGACTGGGCGGGGAGAGTACTCCAATCTCCCAGTGGAACTCCGGTGAGAAAGAGCGAGCCCAGGAACATCCCAGAGCTGGGCTCACCCTCCCTCCCCAGCCCCCAGCCGCCTTCTGCTCAGCAGACCACACTGTCCGACCTGTAGCTCACCTTCGCTAGGCCTGCTACCGGCTCTGGGTTGTCGGGTCCCGCCATGGCAGTTTATCGACTATGTGTAACCACTGGCTCCTACCTGAAGGCTGGAACCCTGGATAACATCTACGCCACTTTGGTGGGCACCTGTGGTGAGAGCCCTAAGCAGAAGCTGGATCGTGTGGGCAGGGACTTTGCCTCCGGATCGGTGAGTACACGGAAGAAAGAGATGGGGGCCCTCTAAGGGCCAGACCTCACGGGGAACTTGATGGAGGGGAAAATTATTCTTGTTGGATTCCTCAAGTCCTGCTGAGTTCAAGATGTTCACTATAACCTGGTCATTATTTCTTTTGTGGTCTCTGCCTTTTGAGTGATGGTAAATCATATCAATCATTCTGAGACAGGGCTGTGGAGAAGGAGCACTTGGAAGGGGCTCTGGACACTTTCCTTGGCTTCTTGGCTCCTCTTCCTCTTATTATTATCATTATTACTGTTTTCCAGACAACGTTTCTCTGTTCAACCCTCGCTGTCCTGAAACTCCCGCTGTAGACCAGGCTGGCCTCGAACTCAGAGAGCTGCCTGCCTCTGCCTCTTGAGTTTAAAGAGGATTAAAGGCCTGCACCAACCACCACTGCTTGGCCTGGCTCCTCCCATTACCGACACTAGGTTCACTCTATCCGAGGATTTTCTGTTCTCTGGAAAGGGTCTGCTTCCCCTTGTCAGCCCCTAGGATAGTTTGCTAGTGGCCCTACATAAACGAGCCCTACTGGGCAAGGACTGAACAGGCACTAAGAGTGGTGCCTGCTTCTACGTGTATGAAGACAGGCTCTTTTCTCATGCACCCAAAGGAACCACACGGGTCAGCATCTGCGTAGTCTTATAAACCAGAAGAAGTGGAGGTTCTGCTCCGCAGTTCCTTGCCTCTCACTGGCTTGCTTGCTGCCCCGTCTCTCCAGGTTCAGAAGTACAAGGTGCGCTGTGCAGCAGAGCTGGGTGAGATCTTGCTGTTGCGCTTATCCAAGGAGCGCTTCGCTTTCTTCTGCAAAGACCCCTGGTACTGCAGCCGCATCACCGTCACCGCCCCAGATGGCACTGTTGTTTGCTTTCCCAGCTATCAATGGATTGAGGGCTACTGCACCGTGGAGCTGCGGCCAGGAACGGGTAGGCCAGGGACTGCACAGTATGGCGGTGGCTTCTCTTGGGATTAGGAATCGAGTCTCACAGTGGTGTAGGGAATAGGATCGGGCTTTGGGATGATGGGGTCTCAAGTAGATAGTTTTTGATAAAGAGCATTGCTAAAGCTCTGACATGCAAAGGCTGAGTAGTGTTTGTTCCTTTGGGGGCACACACAGACAGGCACACACAGACAGATACACCAGATGCAGACAGTCTCACATCAGGCACTTGACATCCCATGGCATCTCACTGCATTTCTCCAGAATATATTCTTCTAGAGTTCAGAAAGTAATTAATTTACAAGCTAGATTTCAACAGGTAGGAAAGCCTTGGGTATTTACAGAATTTGCTACAAATACCCTGTGCCCTCCTTCCTTCTAGCTTTTCTGGTGGGGATAAAGTATCTGGGAAGTGAGTTAAGCTTTCTCATTGAATTTTGGATTTCAAGAATTGTCTGTTCCACAGAGGCAACACTAGGGTTGCTACCCCCTTCCGTGTGTGTGTGTGTGTGTGTGTGTGTGTGTGTGTGTGTGTGTGTGTGTATTGTGATATGTCTCAGAGATGAAAGTTCTATGTTAAAGTGAGGCATGTGGAAATTATTCCACAGCCTACAATGCACTTTTCATAGCCTTTACTATCAATCCCCACTCACCATCAGAGAACATGATGGCTTTATTAAAATGTACTTATTCAGCAGTTATCAAGTGTATTCTGATCATGATGCCAGGCACCAAGCCAGACACTATAAGGACAAACAATGTCTGTGAGATGATTTCTATCCTCAAGGAGACAAACATGAACAGTTAGGAACATGGCAATGGCTTCAAACCCCTGATAAGTGAATAAAGAGCACGTAGATGTCCCCCAAAACGATGCACATAGAGATAGCATAAACTGCTCTTAAGACTTAAAGGTCAGATAACACTGTCAGCAGGAAGTACTGAGTGGTTTTCATTCCCTACAGCAAAAACCATCTGTCAAGATTCTCTTCCCCTCCTTTTGGATCACAGGAAACGGGAACTCCAGGCCCGTCAAGAATGCTATCGGTGAGCACAGCCTAATTTGACTTTTTCTCCATCTTTATTCTGACTTCAGACTTGTTCCTTACTCAGATTGTTCCTAACTCTGACTTGACTTAAAATTGGGAACTCAATTCCACTCTAGCAGTGATTCCGAGTCTGGATCCAGAATATCAATATCAGCAGTTATCCTGGGCTGGGACTGTAGCTGTGGCTCAGGAGTAGAGAGATTGTCTAGCATTTTCTAGCTACAAATTTGATCCCTCACACACTTGTATAAAACTCCAAATCTGCCATGCGGTGGTGGTGCACAACTTTAATTCCAGCACTCAGGAGGCAGAGGCAGTGGATCTCTGTGAGTTCAAGGCCACCCTGGTTTACAGAGAGAGTTCCAGGATAGGCAAAGCATAGAGGCCCTGTCTTAAACAAACAACCCTCCAAAACAACAAAACAAACACCAAATCCAACACTTATCATTTAACCATTTAACACGTCATCATTTAACTATTCTCATCCTCTGACTGACCCTGATGTAAGCCAGATCCCCAGATTGGGAACAGTACTAATATTTACCCAACTCACCAGGAGGTGGAGGTACACATCTTTAATCCCAGAGGCCAAAGCAGGCAGATCTCTGAGTATGAGGCCAGTCTGGTCTACATCAAGTTTCTGAACAGCCAGGGCTACATAGTAAAACCCTGTCTCAAAAAACTAACAAACAAACAAAAATTTACCAATCTTACTGTACCCTCAAACTACCGTACTATCTATTTTTCTATCTATCTATCATCCATCCATCTATTCATCTGTCTATCATCCATCTATATGTCTATCTATTTATCTATCATCTATCTATCTGTCTATCTATTTATCTATCATCTATCTGTCTATCTATCTATCTATCTATCTATCTATCTATCTATTTTGAGAGTGGGGCTGGGAATGTAGCCCAGGCTGGCCTGTCTCAGCCTTCAAATTGTTGGAATTTCAGGTGTGTGTCACTATGCCAGATTTATCTTAATTATAATATAATCCTATTTCTAAATCAGTGTGGGGATTTATGTCATCTTCAAGTGCTACTCTGGGGCTTAGGGATGTGGTTCAGCAGTACAGTATGTGCTTAGAACACAGGATCCTGAGTTTTACTCCTTATCTGAAGTTCAGTACCTTCACAGAGACAATCCAATTCTTTCTCACACATTCAGAAAATGGAAAGCAGCAGTAATCACCTGAAGTTATATTTTTAAAGTTAAGCATTCTGTTTATCCCAAGATTAACCTACCTCTTCTGCCTCCTTGCCGGGCAGCTGGAAGATCTATGCCCCTGGTTTCCCTCGAATGGTGGACGTTAGCAGCTTTCAGGAGATGGAGTCAGATAAGAAGTTTGCCTTGACCAAGACAGTACCTTGTGCAGACCAGGATGACAAGTGAGAACCAATGCTTGGGAAGGAGGTGGGGGAGGGATGTTAATGGCTTGTTGAGATGGGGCCCAGCCCCAGAGTCCATAAGGAGTACGATTGCGCTCACTTCTCAGGAGCAGAGGGGAACCAGTAATGTCTTATCAGAGAGGATAAGACATTACTTCTGATTTGGAGCAGATAGGGCAGGTTGAGATAATAGTGAGTGGAAAACTAGAAAGTCTGGGACAAGATTGGGAAAAAGAATGAAAGGCACAGGCTACAGGTCTACCGACTGGTCCCTGCCTCTCTTCAGCTCTGGGAACCGCTACCTGCCTGGCTTTCCCATGAAAATTGACCTCCCGTCTCTGCTGTACATGGAGCCCAACATTCGATACTCAGCCACCAAGACTGCCTCGCTGATCTTCAATGCCCTTCCCACGTGAGCACATTGCCACCCCTGACCTGTCCACTGCTCCTCCTTCCTGCTCATACAAGGGCACTCACAGAACAGCCCCAGCCCTTCTCTCTGCCCCCATTTCCTCTCCCACAGATCTTCACACCCTCTTTTCCATTCTCCTAGATTCCCTCTGTCTTGTCCTTCAGTTTCCTCCCCATGTCTGTTCTCCAGGGCACTCACCCTGGGCAGAGCATGGTCACAGGGACCATATGAAGTAGGATAGCAAAGCTCTGTCCATAAGTCTTGAGGAGGTAAAGCCAGACCATCTCAGGTTCAACCCTAAAGCTCATACTTACTGGATGTGAAACTTTAATTTTTTTGTCGTTGTTGCATTTTTTTTCTTTTTTTTAAATTTGAGACTCTATATAGCCCTGACTATCTGTCCTGGAACTCAGTATGTAGACCAGGCTGGCCTTGAACTCACAGAGGAGTGCTGGGATTAAAGGCCTGCACCACCATGTCCTGCCTAATGTAACCTTATTTTTTACATAGTCTCTGGACAATTGCCTGAAAGGTAAAATGACCATTCGCTCTGACATCATATCTAAAATTTAATTTTTTTTTTAAATTTATGTGTGTGCCTATGTGAGTGTGTGCCATAAGTGTACAGGTGCCCTCAGAGGCCAGAAGATGTCATCAGATTAGTTACAGGTGGTTGTGAGCTGCTCAATGTGTGTACTGGCATCAGTGTATGGACCCAGGCTCTCTGAGGGAGGTTAGCGCTTAGATCATAGAGCCATCTCGCCAGCCCCCACAATAAGTTTTAAGATACAGCAAGTGAGATATTGCCAAACAAAATCTCTCGACAGATGGTCCCTTCAAGGAGAAACCCTTTGTCAAAAGGAGTCCATGGGATCACTAAGGAGGCATGTGTATAGTTAATGAGTTCTCAGGGCAGACATTACCAGTTTAAGTCAACGGCTAGGATTTTAAGTTTGATATGACAGGATGAAGGAGTCCCGTAGCCCCATGAGTACATAAAGAAGACAGGGGCCAGCCAGGTTTAGAATGTGGCTCTTAGTTAGAAGAACAGGATTGAAACAAGCCTTTGAGGGAAGAGATAAGAGAACAGCCAAGTCCAGGGTGGGGACAGTGAGCCAGAGGTCCAAAGGAGGACAAGAACTGGGCCTTTATTTCCTGTATGTGTGTGTCAAGAACGAGTCTTTAAATAAAGACTGGTGAGAGAGGGGTAAGTAGGCACGGAGAATTGTCTGTGATGGATGGTGTGTACAGTGGTCATGGGCATCTCTGACTTCAGGACAAGGATATAGTACCAAACTCAGGCAGGACCATGGGGCGTCTGGGAAGGTCGAGAAGCCCCAAGTTGAGTCTGAGAAGGATGTGAAGATCTAAGCAGGAATGGGGTCGCCAGCTGGGGGTTCTGAGTAAGGTCAGAGGGGAACGGAGCTGTTTGTGGGCGGCCTTGAAGGAATTTAGGGGGAGACACGTGAAGGGTAACCTCAAGGTATATTGTGAAGAACATTTGTGGCAGGGCCCTTGGAAAGGGAAAGTATTTTTTTTTTTTCTTATTTGCCTCTTCAGCCTCTGCCTTCATGTCCGAGTTTCATGTTTTTCTCTGTAGCTCAAGCAGGCCTTGAGCACGTGATCTTCCTGCCTTAGCCAGACTGTATAGGTTTATGCCGCTAGGCTGAGCTCTGCCCAGTTTGTTTGGTCTCCTGGGTTGTGCCTGGAAAGCACTTGGCAAATGTTTGTGCAGCAAGTGAGCAAGCACTTAGTGAGCATAGATGCCCTTGACCTTGGGTTTGTAAGGTCATTAATTCACTCCACCCCCTCCTTCCTCAGCTTCCAGCACTCTCCAGAGCATATCAGCCTCATCGCACAGCTAGGCTGTCTTAGTGACCCCTTGCCACAGACCTTCCTGTTCTGAGCTCCACGTTTAGCTTAAGAAGAGACTGGCCCGGCAGGATACATAGAGTCTTTTTTTCACAGTAAAATGGGAAGTAATGGACACACAGGGAATTGAGAATACTCCAAGGCAAGGGTTGCAGGGGAGGGCAGGTAAGGCTTCACACACAAACTGGTGTCTGAGTTGCACCTATATATAGTATTAGGAGATGGTTTTGCAGCAGGGACCCAACTTAGGTGAAGCCCAGGGGTAGGGAGAGCAATCTTATTGAGAGATTGTTTTCTCCCTCTGATGCTCACGGGTGAAAAATAACAGCCAGACATCCTTAGTGTAGAGACATCCTTAGTGATCCCATGGATGAAGAAACACAACCCCCAGCTTGTCAGCTCCACTTTGACCATCCAGAAGTGAACAACGTTCATTATTGATTATGTTTGGAAAGCACGCCTTGCCGGGTCTTGTCTAGTGTAGCGGCGTGGGAGAAAACTCTGCTAAGGTTACAGGCACTGCTGAGGGGGAGCATCATGACCTACTCAGGCTTGCCAGTGGGGCTTTGCCTTATAGGCAGGAAGGAGTCACAGAAGGCTGAAGAGATTTTAGGAGTCTGAAGAAAGCAGGTCAGAGCACCAGTGAGCTCGGGAATACTTTTGCCCCCACACACATTTCTTCCCCTCAGGGATGGCTGTTTGAAGCAGGCCCCTGAAGTCTGTAGGGCTTCACTTGAATGCCAGACTTGTCTTCCATGCAGGTGTTAGGCCCTTATAGTTGGGAAGTGGCCCTATTTTGATTCTCTTCAGGCTGGGGTACAGTGACTCCTATGATCCCCACCCCCAGCTCTCACCTTCTGCCTCTCAGATCCTTGGGCATGAAGATTCGTGGTTTGCTAGACCGAAGGGGGTCCTGGAAAAAGCTGGATGATCTCCGGAACATCTTCTGGTGCCGTAAGACCTTCACGACAGGTGTGCAGGGCCGAGCAGGGGGAGCCTGCCTTTTACTGTGTCTCATGCTCATGCTTCTGGATTCCAATGGGATGGGCTCCTGGCCTCCCCAGTAGCATCTTTCAGATTTTCCTCAGGAGCCCAGAAAGCTCCCCAGATAATAATAGGAGAGACGTTATAGAGAAACTCTACTTACCCAGAAGAGACTCCCAGTCAGTTAAGAAGTCACGATTTTTGGTCAGGGCCACATGACACCTTTCCCCATCTCCAACCATCATATGTTCTAGGGTATGGGGATCAAAGAGAACTTGGTTCTAATCACAGCGCTGCCCTTGGCATTCACTTGAAGATGTAGTTATACTCATCTTGTACTGTTGCTGGGAGGAAAGTTGAAGCCATAAGGAAAAGCAAAAGGCTGGGCAGGATCAGAGTTTGAAAAGTAGTGTCCAGACTTAGTGGTTCCCTCTCTTGTCACCCTCAGAATATGTCACAGAGCACTGGTGTGAGGACAGCTTCTTTGCGTACCAGTACCTGAATGGCGTCAATCCCGTCATGCTCCATTGCCTCTCCAGCTTGCCCAGCAAGCTGCCTGTCACCAATGACATGGTGGCATCTTTGCTGGGACCAGGCACCTGCCTACAAACAGAGCTAGAGGTGGGTGCCTGGGCTTAATAGGAGGGAGGCAGGTGGGTTGTCACTATGGACTCGAGCTGTATGTGGAGGGGAGAGGTGGAATGGTCCAGGTCTGTGGGCCCCATCCACAGGGAAGACCCGCCTCCTTTTCAGGAACAAATATGGAGGAGGGCCAGGTTCGCCTTGGGATGGTTTGAGGCCTGTTTAAAGGATCTCAGAGATCCCAAGTGTTGAAGCTAAAGATAGCTGCTTTAGGACAAGCCAGCCACAGACTGGCAGGTGTAGCAGGAATGATTGCAAAGAACGAGGAACTCTGAGGACTGGAGTAGATGATAACCTGGTCTCTCTGTGACAGCCAAGCCCTCAGACATTCTTGAAGCTGGGGCCGTAGCTGGTAATCTATTGTGTATTGATTTTCCTGTTGGATATACACTGAGGTCAGATCTCAGGAGGGGATTCCTTCTGAGCTGAGGGAGGAGGGTGGACAAGGTATTGGGGGAGGAGCCAAGGAAGTTGGCTTGTCCAAACCCAGAGGCCCGGTGAGGGATTACACAATGACAGAATCATCTAGACCTCATTCCGGACATTCTGGGAAGGGTGCGGTACCCAAGCAGCAAGAATTGCTGAATCTCGAGCTAGGGACCTCAGCTCCTCCTTGTTGCAGAGAACAGAGAGAAAAGAGGGACACGGGGAGAGGGGCGGAGGGCTTGTTAAGTCTCTGTGTGCTTTTTGTAGAGGGGGAACATTTTCCTAGCGGACTACTGGATCCTGGCGGAGGCCCCTGTCCATTGCATAAACGATCGCCAACAGTACGTAGCAGCTCCACTCTGCCTGTTGTGGCTCAACCCACAGGGGGTGCTGCTGCCGTTGGCCATCCAGGTGAGCCTAGGGGCAAGACTTTAGGGGGTGGAGCCTCAGGCTAAAAGGTTTGAGCCACACCTCTTACTACTCCGGCTCGCAGCTCAGCCAGACACCAGGACCAGAGAGCCCCATCTTTCTGCCCACTGACTGCGAGTTGGACTGGCTGCTGGCCAAGACGTGGGTGCGCAACTCTGAGTTCTTGGTGCACGAGAACAACACGCACTTTCTGTGCACGCATTTGCTTTGCGAGGCCTTCTCCATGGCCACACTGCGTCAGCTGCCGCTCTGTCATCCAATCTACAAGGTCCGCGGGACATTGGGTCGGGACTAAAGGGGACCGGGCCTGCAGGTCTTGCCTGTCCTTCGGCTCATGTGACTTCGTTCTTCTCGCAGCTCCTGCTTCCCCACACTCGCTACACGCTGCAAGTGAACACCATCGCAAGGGCCACGCTGCTCAATCCAGAAGGCCTCGTGGACAAGGTGCAACCTCCCTGCGGGCGAGCTTATATAAGGCCCCGCCCCTAAGCATGCTTGTCTCCGCCCACTAGTTTTGCTCTTGCTCCCAAGACCCTTGTGTAATCCTCTTCTGCCTCTTCCCGTAAACTCCGCCTCTTTGCAAGTCTTCTGTTTGCCCTGCCCCTAAGCCTTGACCCAGCTGGCCAGTCCCATCTGTGGGTTACACACCCTCAAAAGCAGGTTCAATGGGCAAGTCGACCTTAGCTCAGCACTGCTCCCAACTTATCCTGAGATCTCATCTATCCTGCGTTATCATTCTTGTAGTTATCAATACCTCAAGGTCCCCACCCATGCACACACACTGTAGGTCCTCAGTGCACGAAGCCTACGCTAGGCAGGTCCGTGAGTATTTGATTCATGGTCCTTGACTGATTGATAAATCGCATACGCCCGTCCCTGAGCTGAGCCATTCCTTATTCCCGGCTGGTTTCCGGGCACTGTGGATGGGGTATGAGCCAGCTTGGGAAGTCCAATTGTTTGCTGTATCCCCAGGTCACATCCATCGGTAGGCGCGGCCTCATCTACCTCATGAGCACAGGGCTAGCCCACTTCACCTACAAGGATTTTTGCCTTCCGGATAGTCTACGGGCTCGCGGCGTCCTGAACATCCCTAACTACCACTACCGGGACGATGGCCTGAAGATCTGGGCGGCTATTGAGAGGTGTGAGGACCCTCAGGTCCTTCCAGCCACCAAGGTCTCCGGGCCCAGGGGGCAGCGTGGGCTCCTGTGTTCATGTCAGTTTGGAGCTCTTGAGACCTGAGAATCTATGTATTCTCAGACTCCACTTGGAGTAAGAAACTCTCAAGAGTAGGAATTGCAGACAGGTTCCCTCTGCAATAGCAGGTGACTGTGAGTTGCAATGGAGAAAGGAAAGGAGCACCTTGTCCATAGGAGTCAGAGCATCAGGGCTTATTGAGGCTGGCGGGGCTTCTAGGTGACTAGAGAGGGAACAGAACTTCATTGCCTCCCAGGGAGGAGACCCAAAACTTCCTTGATTGGGGGGGAGGGGCTTAAGTGGAGCCTAGACGGTGGTTCCAGCTGGTTCTGCGTGTCCTACAGATCTCACCTTTCTTTGGGGACTCCTAGTAGTAGACTGGCTCTCTGCTTCTTCTGCCCTCCCTGAATGTCAGTGGGCCTCAATGTCTGGCCTTGGCCTAGGCCCACGCTCACTCCATGGGCACCAGCATTTTTTTCTTTCAGGTTTGTCTCAGAGATCGTGAGCTACTATTATCCCAACGATGCATCAGTGCAGCAAGACTCTGAGCTGCAGGCCTGGGTGGGTGAGATTTTTGCTCAGGCATTCCTCAGCCGGGAGAATTCAGGTATTTCTTTTAATCTTCATTTACACCACTCACAAATTATTGCTAATCTGATTCTCATCCTCATTTACCTCTCCTCCATTAACCAGTTCTTTATGTTTGTTTGGTTTGGTTTTGGATTTTTTGAGACAGGGTTTCTCTGTGTAGCCCTGGCTGTCCTGGAACTCACTGTAGACCAGGCTGGCCTTGAACTCAGAGATTCACCACCTTCCTCTGCCTCCTGAGTGCTGGGATTAAAGACATGTGCCACCCCAACCCCCACCCCGGACCATTATTATTGCCTTGTTTTCCTCTACTTATCCAACAGAGATGGAGCCAACTAAGGTTTATTTAAACTTCAAAGATTCTTAACAGAATTTTGTGGACTTTTTTTTTTTTTTTTTTTTTTTTTTTTTTTTTTTTTTTTTTTTTTTTTTTTTTTTTTTTTTTTTTTTTTTTTTTTTTTTTTTTTTTTTTTTTTTTTTTTTTTTTTTTTTTTTTTTTTTTGGCAAGGTCTCACTGTAGTTCATATTGGCCTGAAACTCTGTATGCAGACCAGGCTGGCCTCAAGCTCTCAGAGATCCGCCTGCCCTTTCCACTGTAGTGTAAGGACTAAAGGCATGTACCACCATGCCTGGTCACCTGTTTTTTATAGTTACACAACGCAGGGTTCTGGAAAAGCCCAGGCTCATGCTGGACAATGTGTCACCTTTGAATTTACCTGATTGCTCTCTCACGTGTGACTCATCTTGTTTCTGTTGCATGGTTTTTGTAAACGGGAAGAAATGTATACAGGTCGCACATTTTTGGCAAGAATATTTCTCAGGTGATGCTGTGTCCTGTGCTTTGCATCATATTGAGAGGCACCTGATGTCAGCTTGTCTTGACTTGAACAAGGCCAGGAGTGATTTCTAGGTTAAGGTGATGTCAGCCAGATCTCTCTGGGATATTTAAAGGGTGCCCTTTCTCTGTGTTTACAAACTCACTATTAATCAGGATCCTGGCTTCTTCGTTCCCCAGGACTATTTGTTTCCTATTTAAGGTTCAAATGGAGATTTAGTTACTGTTAGTCAGTTCCCCTCTGTATTATACTTATCTATACACTACAACATTCTTCAGATTGACAACAGCTCTTCCAAACAGTACAAACTCTGGATTGTAATTTTAAGGCTAAACACAGGTGTTGAACTGCCAGGGCCTTTGGCTTCCACCCTCCGGGAATAAACACTGTGGAGTAGAAAAGAGCCTCAGGTCCCCTCCTGCCTTCGGTCTTTACTCCCCACGTCCAGACTTGGCCAACGGGCAATGACAGGAAGTTCAGAGAGCCCCTACCCAGTCGGGGCTAATGACCGATCCTCTCAGCTCAGCCTGGCTCTAGACCTCTGAGTGCTCTTTGGATGGTTACCCTCTCACTGTCTACATGGTTTCCCATCATCAGCACCCTAGTCCCAGACCAGGGATCCTGCTTCTCCATCCGTCTCCCCTCCCCCAGCCTCTTTCTCTTCAC
Source organism: Sigmodon hispidus (assembly GCA_004025045.1). NCBI lineage: Eukaryota > Metazoa > Chordata > Mammalia > Rodentia > Cricetidae > Sigmodon > Sigmodon hispidus. The sequence goes on along the minus strand of PVIH01013752.1, from coordinate 133 downwards.
TCCTTAACCTTCGGACATTCCCCTGGCAGTTCCCAGAAAGCCTGAAGGAACCCACCCTCCTCACCCCTTCACCCTCCCACCCTCCCCACCCCTGCCCTGCCCCAGCCTTAGCTTCTATCAGGTCCCCTCCCCA